>APFE030037872.1:39828-54664 GCA_000404065.3 Pinus taeda
ATAATAAATAAATAAATAAAAATTAAAAGCATACCATGGCCACATACAAAAGGAAATAATACCACAAAATGCGAAAGATGGTCGGGACAATAAAACTAATGTGTGGGCAAAAGCCAAACCTGAGTTCTACCCCTTATCATTATGGCCATCACCCTAGTTCCTAGGGTCCCTGTGAGCACCTCCTGCATCATTAAGGAACCCATGCATGTCCCAACCCCTGTTGGGCGATGAATTGCCCCACCTTAAGGGGGTAATCACTGCTTATATCATACACAGCATGCTCTCATCTTCTGAAGCCTCGAGCAATATAATAAAAGAAAAATCAAGAAAAGGCAAAAGGAAAATGAAGAAGGGTGTAAAAACAAAGGTTGGAATAACTCATGTACCATGATTGCTCCCTCCTACATCTATACACCCAAATATGTGGACACCCCTCATCATTACCACCCTTGAACCTGTGACATTTTGCCTTGAGATCCCTGTGTCCCAATCCACCTCATCATTATCCACATGACCCCCATCACTTGAAGGATGTAACTTGGACATGTCTCTCCATTTAGGGGCTCGAAACACTTAATAGGGTTGTGTATTGGCCACTACTACCTAGGGAGGTAACACTATTACATGCTCAAAGGCCCAAATTTGGAACGGAAACCCATTATGAAGTCTCATTTGTGCCCTGGATTAACAAGCTTGGTTCACTTAGATGCCCTAATGAATTATTGTACCTAATGGTGAGGAAATGTATCGGATTTTATGCATAATTGGCAGATGGTTCATCAGGGGTTGGGCAACTTAACTGGAGCCCAAGCCCACCAAAGGATCAAATTGACACTTGTAGGGGATGCGTTGAGAGCCATGGGTTTCCATCATGTGACAGAGCATTATCTCATGCCATGGGTAGGCTCAACCCCTTTAGAAACTTGTTCATTGCCCCACATTATCCACGAGATGATGCACTTGGACCAGCATTGCCCCTAGCCGATGTAGTAGTGTACACATGGTTTGGCAGTTGATCCAAGGCCCAGAGGAGGTTTGTCTCACCCTTGAGACACAAGAGGGCAAGACCATCATCAATGACCTCACTTAGAGCAATCTACAGGCTTATTTTTCATCAGGAGACCCATGAGACCAGTACTTGTGCCCCAGAGCTACTTTGGAGCACCACATGTGATTTACATAGAGATTAAGGGGCCACCCCCTACCACTCAAACCAACAGGGGACCTAAAAGAGGTTCCTAAGAGGGCAATTGTTAGGTCAAGGGCAAAGGTGGAGGCTTAGCCCACTGTCACCACAGCTAAGTCTCCCTGCTCTTAACGGACTTTCACCGACGAGGGGAGTCCCAGTAATGTAGGGATCACTTTGTAAAGTAGATGTCAATGGATATGTGAGAAGTGACCCTAGAATCCCTTTCCTAAGGATGGCGTGAAAAATGGAACTTGCTTACTCTTTAAGCAAGGGGCTTGGTCCACCAGGGGTAAGGGGTGAGGATTGGAGGGTTGAGGGAGAAAGAATAGGCTTATAAATGAGTTTCTCAATCCCTATAATCCTTGGAAACTTGGATTCCCAAATGGTCTTTGACAAATAGCTTTTATTTAGAAGTGGGACCACACAGGGCCAAGTGGACCCAGCCCAAGTTCAGGGATGGAATATAGCAACCAATGATGTTCCTATCTTGGACAGGTGAGGGGAAGGACCAAACAAGAATATTTATTTCAAAAGGTTGAATTGATCCTATTAGTGTCTAGCCTTGGGGATGCCTAGGCCAAATTCAATCCTAGAGCTAGGGCTTGAGATTCCCGAAGATTCCACCGTCAAAATGGCCTCAAATTTGGAGGAGACGGAGAGGACCCACCAGCGCAGTAGCCTAGAGGAAATCAAAATTTTTCCTTGGGCCAATTGCCAGGAAATTGATGCCCTAGGTGACCCACTGGGGATAGACTTGGGGAAAAAGGGGAAAATGGTAAAAAGAGGGTTAAAATGATCACCCTTTTTTGAGGGATCAGTGGCTAGTTCACTTGGGGATATGGAGTCAAGGATAATGATGAGTAAGAGCTTGGTTTCTTTGATCAAAGAGGCCCAAAAAGTCAACTTCGTCCAATGTTGAGAGAAAGAAAAGAAAAGTGACCTTCAAGCATTTATACTTCAAAGCAAATGATGCAAGCTTCTCGAGATAAATAAATCTCTAGGACATTTCATTCATATAACATTGGCCCATACAATAAATTAACTAAAACATGCTCAATTCCACATTTCGATAATGCAACAGCAAGCCCTAATTTTAGCAGTATACAACAACAAGAATAATAGCATCAAAATTTACTTACAAAATTATAGAGTATACCCAACCAGCATTTCGTTTGCTCAATAAAGGTCCAAGACAAGAGAAATAGCCCAAATCCATACATCAAAATTCATCCATCTCCAAAAATATCCACTAAGGAAAAAGTGTGAAAATTCTCTATGATTAGAGAGATCCCAAGTCAAGTGATGATACAAATGAATGTACCTAACATCAATATATAGCCTCCTAAGGAATTCGAATTAGCCTATGGGCCTACATTAGCCCATAATGATAAAATAACGTGCAAATAAAACCCCTATTGGTGACAAGCCCACCAAACTAGCTCACAAATGCAAAAATAAGCCTCACAAGGGACCAAATAATAATATGTGCATGTCGTAAAGCCCTCCAAAGGCTCAATAATATCCTGAAGTGCCATATTGAGGAATAAATTCCTCGAAATGTGATGGACAAGGGGGTAGCCCCTTGTTCTCCAAGTAGTAGACTTGTGGTGCTCCCATTGGGTATGAGGGCACATAGATGACCCCATGGGTCTCCATATGAATCGGAGATCCTCTGTAAGGGTCCAAGTGTTGGAATGAATGCTGCCATGAAATCGTACAAGCTTGGGACACCTGTTAAGAGTGTGGGGCTCCTGTGGGGGCCTGTTGTGCATAATGTACCAAGCATATCATCATCATCCCAAAAGTGGATCGTTGGTAATCTCTGAGAATCCATGAAGATCCATGGAGTGTTGTTTGTTGCTTTGGAGGCCCATGGCTCTCTATGCACACTTTACAGGCTACATGTGCCAAGGTAGACCTCTGGAGGTTAGGATCCCATATAGGGAAAGCAAACCCAAATGGAAACCACTTGCAATCTTGCATAAGATCCAATGCATCCCTAGGTTTCCAGTACAACCAGTCATTAAAATAATCGGGTAAAAAGCTTACAAATCATGGATAACAAAGTGAGCACTTCATAATGGCATGCCCTTCCGTAGTGGGCTTTGACATGTGCTAGTGCCTCCAAACTCCAAAGGGGGTTAGCCAAGTACCTTATTAGGTGGTTTCAACCCTTAGAGGGGATAGTATGTCCAAGGTACACCCTTCTAATGGGGGTGGCAAGTGACAAATAGGTGAGATGGAATAGGGAATGAGAGGGGCATGCCTAGGCCACATAATGGGACATAGGGGTAGCTAGATAAGGGGAAGCCCACACCTGGGTATAGAATGTATAGGAGGGAGCAGTGGTGGTACATGAGGTGCCTCGACCTTGAGTTTTCCACCCTTCTTTATATGCCTTTTTCCTTTTATGAATTTTCTTTAATTAACTGCTCGGGGCTCAAAGAACAAGAGCATGATGTGTATAATATAACAATGATTACCCCCTTTGAGGTAGGGCGATTCATTGCCCTCTAGGGTTTGGGACAATCATGGGTTCCTAAATGATAAAGGAGGCTCATCTATGTCCTATGGAACTAGGGTGATGACCATGGATGCGGTAGAGCTCATGTGTCGGCTTTTGCCCACATGTTAATTATTTTTGTCCGGGCGATCTTTTGCATTTTGTTGTACAATTTCCTGTTAAATGTGGTCAATTATGCTTTTTCTTCTTTTTTTAGTTGCTTGAACCTCCGGGGCATCATTTTAGGCCTGACCCAAGGATGGAGCAAAGGGGATAGGGAGGCTAGCCCTATGTGGACCCAGAATGGGAATGTGGACCCTGGTGGGAGAAATGATGAATGGGGGGTTATAGTGAGTGGTTAGGGAATAGTATGTGCGGGTAAAGGAGCAGGACCACGTACCCAAAGTCGAGGTTTCCCAAGTAGTACCACCCTAGAACCAAATGCCCAATAAAGGAGATCCCACGGAACTAGGGTAACAACGAAAAGGGGTCAAGGGGAAAAGGAGCACAAACTAAGCCAACTCTTTCCACGAAATCCCCCCATCAATCCATACCCAGAAGTATCCATGATAAGTAAACCCAATACTCAATTACTGAATGACAAGATATACCTTTAGATTCAGGAGGCCCACATTAAAACATACAATCAGTACAGGTGGGTGAGGGACCACATGGCTGGCTCAGGTGGCAGAGAAATGGCACAACGAGCTAGCATGAGGCATCAAGGGGTTGTTGGCTACCTGCTGAGACTCATCATGGAGAAAAAAATCTCCTGGGGATATGTTAAAATTGGAAACTAGGGCCAAACTCCATGTGGGTCATCTTATTTATGGCAGCTGATATTTTTCTTGGATCCCTCTCATCGAGAGGTGTAGGATTGATCTAAAGATCATTCGATTCAGATAAGTATTTATGAAGTTATGAATTTATGAATTTATTTGTGCTATAAGACAAATTGTCAAGTCGGCCAGCAACTTATGTAGGCTCAAAAGCCCAATAGTCATGTTTATTCATCATCTACGTTTTAGTATAAATAGAAGAGGACTTGAAGTCATTTGAGACACACATATCCTCTTCATGTGATCTCCTCCTCTCCACGTCTTGGGTTTTTGGTGAAGGAGAGACATTAAGAGCATATGTTGGCCTAGTATGATGCCCTAGCCGCAGTATGCTTATCAAACACAGTCAATGGAGACATCTAAAACACAATCAATGGAGACATCTAAAACGCAGTCAATGGAGACACCTAAAACACAGTCAAAGATCTGTTCTCGCAGTCAAAGAAGATACAGAACTTCGCATTCCTCTCTGAAATTCCACGTGAATTTTGGGTACATGTATATGCTATATAGGAAGGACAGAGCTCGCATAAAGGGAGGAACAGAACTCGAGTTTTATCTCTAAAATTTTTGTGTGAAGATGGGTGCAGGGATCTGCAATCAAGAAGGGATAGATCTCACATTGTCTCTCTGAAATTTCATGTGTATAAGAAGCAAATCCGCATTATATTAGGGCACCTTTTTGTCTAAGTACTTGATTGCACCTCGGATGGGTATAAAGTGTTGTCAAGCCAGAACCTCGGATGAATGGAATAGAAAGAACCTCGGATGGATGGACAGTCTTGGCATAAAGATGTCTCTGATCTTTTTTAGAGGTACAGTATTGACATTCTACAGTTACAATCTCAGTCTCGACTTAATGAAGATCACATTGATCCTAAAGATGGTATCTCTGTAACAGCCTTGACATAATTGGTTAGGGTTGCAAGAAATGGATCTACACTCCCGGCATACTATCTCTACCATGTTGATGGAATGAGTTTCCATGATGATTGTGATTCTCATACTTGAATAGCACAGTGTTCGGATCTGTGATCTCAATTTGAATATCAGTACAACACACTCGCTCAGCATATTAATATGCAGTCACAATGACAAGGATTGCAGTAATGTTTATGATGGTTACAGTCTCAACATAATGAGAATGATAAGGATGAACAGTGTCAAATCATGATGTTACATAACCTACAGTAAGGTGCAGTTACAAGGCTTGATCTTGTCCTTTAAGAACATGAGCTCTAAGAATATGTAGAGACCACCTCAGTAGCAATCTCAAAGAGAAGTAACAGGAGCAGCAACATAAAGTGCATAGCATGGTCATCAAGGTTCAGCACTGTGATGGTATAGCATGGTTCTACACGGTAAGGTGCAGCAAATGGACAAGATGCAACACTATGATAGGTGAAGGAGTCACCTTGGAGAATCAGTTGAAGCAATATGTCTTCAACTGATCTCTAGCAGATATCAAAAGTCAAGGTGTTGACTTCTGTTATAAATGTACTATCTCTCTCTCTCTTTCTCTGTTGAACTTTGAAGAACATAAAAGAAGAATTGATCAAGGGTTTCCCCACATTGGGGTTTGTCCCTGGCTAGCGCCACATCTTGTGTCCTCTTGTCTTGGCTTGTCTTCTGCGATTTATGGTTATGTTCTATCTGCAGTTAATTTTAACGCTGATGTGATTGCTAATCTAGAAAAGATATGGAGCTAACTGTGAAAATTTAAATAAATTGCTCTTAGCATAGAACATACCTAAAATTAACAGGATATCACCCACAAAGTGGTGGGTAACAGAGCCCTCTCTCACATCAAGGCACCTTGATGACTCAGCGAGGTCCTTCTACATCACGACTTCATCATTTCGGCTCACTTGTGGATGGCTTCTTCATCACTTTATTAGCTACTTTGTGGGCTTCTCACCGAGATTTGTTATTTGCTCATTATTTTATAATTTAGGGGGCTCATTAGGCTAAATTGAATTAGGAGAGACTCATATAAATAGAAATGAGTCTAATTTGTGAGAACTCATCATCATCACTTGGATTCTTCTCTTGTAAAAGAACTTGCACCTTTTCTTTGGAGACTGGAGATTCTTAGATGCATTTTGACATTTGGAGCTGAATTTTTCGATCTTCTTTGGAGCTATGTCATGATTTGTGGATGGATATATCATATTGTCATCTTGTAAGTGCTTCTTGTTGAATATTTTCTTGGAATTATGTCTAATGTATGGAATTGTTGCAACTAGGTTAATGTTATTGTGCCCTAATTGTTGAAAATCATTTTTGGAAAGCTTCTTGGTTGGCAATTGCATATGTTATTCATTGTATGGCAAATGATGAATTTTCCTAATGGATGAAATTTTATCATTCTTCCGTAAAACTCCATAAATATTGAGCGGGTACATGTTAAAGGTTGGTTGCAAGGGCATCAATCTTTAGCTTCCTTAAGGATGGTTTTGGCCAATTTTAAATCATCCAAGACTCCATAGCCCAATGGTCTAGGCATTAGTCCAAGAAGTTTGGTGATCAACTCTTCACTTCTCCATATTTTCTCCTCCTAAAATTCGATCCCCTGAAGGTAGGGCGGAAATCTAGGGCTTGCAGCAAAATTAAAGGAGGTGATTTTTCAGAAATCTAAGAGTCCACATATGAAGCTTAGGGTCTAGGCTACCTATGCTCCAAGTTTGGTGGGCATCCGCCCGAGTTTCATCTATAAAACCTCTTGCCCTAGGTGCCACTCCAAGAGGGAAAACCTAGGTCTTTCTTTCTCACCTTGAGGACTTCTTCAAGGGCTGTATGAGCTTAGTATTCATTGGTATAAATCATAAAAAGCCCCTTCTCCTCCCTTTCCTTGACCTAGAAAGTACCTTGGAAGTATTTCTTCCCATGCTTATTCATAAACCCTAGGTCTAGCACAAGCCTTCCTTAGGTCTTTCAAAGAGAGTGAAAAGCCTTTTAGAAGTGTCAAAACATCACATGGAGCTCCTTTGAGAGGTCCTACCTCATCCCCTAAAGTCTTGAGCTTAGGAATACATATTATATTATTACCATTGCATATCTCAAACCCTAGGTCTTGATCTTCTCTCCCCAAAGCTTTCTTGGAGAGCATGTTAGCTTCTTTGAAGCATTGATCCTTTATTGTGTCTCTCCTTGAATGGACTTTGTGAAATCACTTAGTCCCTAGTTATTGAGGTATCCATTCCAAGTGATTTCCTACCTACCGGGACTCCTCCCATCAGTGAAAGTTCGTAAAGAGCAGGGGACATTGACTAAGGTGACAGTGGGTCATTGTCCCATTGTTGTCACTTAGTCTAGTAGTTGTACCTTAGGTTTCCCCTCCTAAGGCCCTCCTAGATTATGTGGTAACAAGGCTTTAGATGGATTCAACAAAAAAATTCAAAAGGATTTTTTGGGGTTCAGCCAAAGGAAGGTTTCAAAGATTTCATCAAAAGTGCAGTTCAACAAAGTTTTCAAAAAATGCCAAAAATAACCTCAAAGAATTTGCCAAAAGCGTTCTCAACTAGTTCTTCAAAAATCACCAAAGGGGAGTTTTGGCAAATCAGTTGAAAGAATAGATCAACAATTTCTCAAAATGTACCAAAAAGGAGACTAGATAAATTCTCCAGAAATTGTAAAAGACACCTTTCCAAGAAATCATTGATGGCATAAGAATTCGCCCGACCTCCAGTAGAACAAATTTGTCGACCATCGATAGAGGCTTCCTGCAACTCGTTAAGGGAGATGATGACATGGACAAATAAGTGGTTAACAAGTGGACACCAGAGCCATATCAGCAGCTACATGTCATGACATGTTAGCCAATTGCCATGTCAACAAATGAAAGGTGTATACAAATGTTTCGTGTCGAAAACTTGTTTTGTCTAAACAAAAGCAAATTAACTCCTAATCAGGTGAATTTTGGGGTTAATTCCATAATGTCAAGGGCTACAAAAATGCCAGTGAGGCCACTAATAAATTCTGCTTAATTTTTCTAGAAACGGCAAATTAGCGATTTTTGACAAATGGGGTCGTACTCTTTGATGGAAGCTGTATTCTTTATGAAATTTTTGTGGTGAGTCCAAAGAGCAAGCATAAAGACAAATGGGCTTTTGGCCAAATCCCAAGGGATTTAGAATGGAGACATAAAGATAAGCCAAAATCCACTATTCTTGGCCTCCTTTTACATAATTTTTGATGTTTTTGGAGGATATGTGACCCTAGATCACAGAACTAGAAAATTTTATTTACTTAATATT
Source organism: Pinus taeda (assembly GCA_000404065.3). Classification (NCBI taxonomy): domain Eukaryota; kingdom Viridiplantae; phylum Streptophyta; class Pinopsida; order Pinales; family Pinaceae; genus Pinus; species Pinus taeda. The sequence continues at coordinate 48,616 of APFE030037872.1, forward strand.
TTACCTGCTCATCAAACCAGACAACTTTGCCTTGGTGAAGTTTTTACAGAAATACTCCATTTGAGAGATGGATCACCAATAATTCCAAGTCTAGAGAAAACGTAAAAGGACCATAGTTGACAGATTCCAATTTGATGCAGAATTTGACTGAACCATCAACTTTGCAATCTGAAAGTTGTGTACTCAATCAAAAAAACTGTCTATGCTCGATATAAAAGTTTTCCTGATTCCTGATAGATTTTCTTTTGTAGGCAGCAAAAGTTGGCCTCTAAGAATGATTACTCAATACAAAGGGGCAGAATTGAGAAGAAATGACAAACTTCAAAAGTATGTAACTTTCAATTCAAAAAGCCCAGAAGGGGTAGAAGAATCAGTGAATGGATGCATTGTTAAGGCTTTCCTTGCATAATGGTCATTGGTTAGAAAACTCATGGGTGTCCCACCAATTTAACCCTCAACTAAAGGTTATAGTGGTAGCGGTTGGAATTGAGCCTGTGTCATGCGAGTACAAGACTGGCCTAGTAGTTGATTTCTCTAGTCACAAGAGATTAAAAATAAACAAACAAAAAAAAAAACTCTCAGCTCAAAAATCAAAATGAGGAATGAGTATAGTCATTAAAAAGCTAATTCAAAGGAGAATGTGGCCAAAGAATCAGAATCTAGTTTAATACATCTATAGTCTTCACGAATTGATATGAAGAATGACCTATAGCCTAATTAATGAAAAAATTTCACTATATGCGTAATTTCTAACAACACTGGTTGCTTACACATTTTGCAGAATTAAGAGTACAAGCAGAAGAAGACAAGCTCAAGAATTGCAAATCAGAAACATGGAAAATGCTAAAAGAGCCTACAGCCATGAAAGAGAAGTTAAAGGCTTAAACATCAATTTAGGTGATGAGGATACAAAGTCTAACGGACATAGGAACAGGGTGGAGCAAACAGAACTGATAGAGACTGTGAGAAGCTTAGAGATAGAGTGCAAAATTATAGAGCTGATAATAAAACAATAATAAGAACACAAGAAGAATGAAACTAAATAAGTACTCAATTGTTGCGAAGTCTAAATCAAAGTTACTTGAGAGCAGGGAGCGACATTTTCAAAAGCTCCTGGGTTGGGAGCGAATCGAGAGCGAATTTTTATATAATATATATTTTGATGCATATATGTCAACAAAAGCATGTAGAATGATGAAATTGATATAAAAAGCATAAAACATGGATTAAACCATATAACATCAATCATCTAGAAGCTATAATCTTCATCAACCACGTCCACAAGTTACAAGTTTTCATTTATATAGCATGTAAGGGTACACATGACGAAAATAGCATCGAGTGCAATCCATCTCTGAACCGAAAATACATCAACAAATAGGCACTAGATGGCCTCTAGCATCCAAAAAAATCATGCTACAACAAATAGTTACATATCATCAAAATCATTGCCTATCTTGGGATCATTGTCATTCATATCACCCTCTAAGCAATTAACATAAGATAGAAAAAATGTAGCATGTCAAGTCAAGATTTTGTTTGAGTGATGGGTACATTTTTAGTAGGGTCATGATAAAGGAATTCGAAAACCAATGTCACTAACATCAAGGTACATAGAGGGCTTGGTGCTCTTGATTAAATACGAGTCTCATACCCTAGTACATGACAAAATCCAATGGAAACATTGCAATCCCCCCAATCTTGAAATCCTAAGAAAAAGTAATAACTCTGCTGGATTTTGAGTGAGATCTAAAATTCTACTTTCTCCATATGAAATAGGTCAGAACCACTCTCAAACATCCTGAGTCATTTCATGGTAATGTTAAAAATTTAAGTAAAAGGATGAAAATAGATGAAAATGAAAGATTTTTATCTTTCATTTTCATCCTTTTACTTTATGAAATTTAACATTACCATGAACTGCATATCAATACTAGGGACACAAGCTTGAATATTAGGCTGCCCTACTCAAAAACTCTTGTTTCTTTGGAAAAAAATTGCGTTTGGAACATCTTTGTGAAAAAACCAGGGAGCAAATTTTTTTTTTGCGGGAGTGCGCTCTGGGAGCAATTCGAAGGGGGGCGAGCCGCTCCCCCATAACCCTGGTCTAAATCAGCTGCAAAGACAAATGAAGAATGAATCAGATTCAAGACATGAGAAAGAAGGCAGACCTCATGCAAGGAGGGATAAACACAAAGGATACAAACACTCCAAAAGTGCTAGTGGAGCATAAAGACATCACTACTCCCCTACTCATTCAAGTTGGAAGTTTTATGCATCTGAAAGGTCAAGGAGAAGCTTAGAAGTATCCCCATTAGGCATCAAAGAATAAGACATGAGTTGGATAGCTTGCAAGGTGAGCTTAGGAAGATTAAGCCACCAACCTTTGATGGAAAAAACAAAAGAGAAGATGATGTTAAAACCCGGTTGCTTGGAATCAAAAAATATTTTCAGCTACATAGTTACTCATCTAATCTAGAAGCTAGGATTGCCATATACCATTTGTAAGGGAAAGTTTATATGTGGTAGGACCACTTGAAGCAAGTCAAGCACATTTATGAGAAAAGGATTTATTGGAAGTAATTCAAGAAATATTTTCAGTAGCAGTATCTATCAAAGCACTATTGTGACAAGAAGATGCAAGAATTCTTCGAACTCAAGTTGGGAAACATGACCATGGAACGATGTGAAAGGAAGTCCTTGGAACTGTTGAAGTATGTGGGCTTTGCATGTTCTCCTTTGAGGAGGAGAAGGTGAAAATCCAAAGTTTCTTAAGTGGATTGCCATCCTTTTACAAAGGCAAAATTCAGTTTGATGAACCCAACATATTGGCAGAGACCATGACGAACGCCAACTACTTGTATGAGTAAAGCAAAGGCAAAGAAACTTATCAGAAGTCTTGGAAGGATAAGAAGGAGAAATCAGATCAGAAAAAGAAGGGATTCAAACCTCCTTTCAACAGAAACAAAACTGAAACCTATGGGAAAAATCAAGGATGATTCCAAAGTGACACTCCTTGGGAAAAAGAGGAAGAACACCATACAAATGTTGGGGACGTAAGGCAGGTCACATGTACAAGGATTGCCTTCATAGAGATGACAAAATGGTATTCAAGAGGCTACCACAATGGAAGATGTGGGTAGAAACATTCCAAAGATATATGCAGCTATGGAGAATCAGCAAGCTAAACAACAACCCCACATGATTGAGGTGGAAGGGAAGATTATAAATTAGCTTGTTGCTATTTTGATTGATTCAAGAGCAAGCCATTGTTACTTTGATCTTAGATTAGTGGACAAATTTCATTTGATGAAAAGTAGGCTTACAAGATCATGATTGGTCCAGCTAGCCATTAGAATCAAAAGAAGAATCGACAAGATTGTCTGAGGTTGTCCAATAGATTTAAATGGATTACATACAAGTGTCAATCGAAACATCATACCATTAAGATCTTACGATATCCTAATTGTGATGGACAGGTTGGACAAGCATCATGTTGTCCAAGATTGCCAAAACAAGACCTTCATGTGTCTTGATGAAGAAGGAAAACAAAGCACTGTGAAAGGGATTCCAAGACCTATTTATATAAGGGCTATCTCAACCTTACAACTGAAGTGATATGTCAGGAGAGGATGTCAATTGTATGCAACTCATGTGGAAGAACCAAAGAAGACCAAAGGGCCAATGCTTGAATATTTTTCAGTGTTACAGGAGTTTGAGAATGTATTTAAAGAAATAATAGGTTTACTACTATTGACCTAGTACCTGAAACTGCCCCAGTATCAAAAACTACTTACAAAATGAGCACAACAGAATTAAAATACTTACAAATGCAACTAGAAGAGTTGTTGAAGAAAGATTATATATGTCCAAGTGTCTCACCTTGATGAGCATTCGTTCCTTTTGTGAAAATGAAGGATGGAACATTGAGGTTACGTATTAACTTTAGACAGTTGAATAAAACCACATTGAAAAATAAATACCCTCTACCCAAAATTGATGACCTCTTTGATCAATTGAGGGGAGCAAAGATATTTTCAAAGGTAGACCTGAGATCAAAATATCACCAGGTGAGAATAATGGAAGAAGACATCCATAAAACAATTTTTAGAGCCAAGTGTGGGCATTATAAATTCGTAGCACTGCCATTTGGATTAACCAATGCAACAACTACCTTTATTGGTTTGATGAATTGCATATTCAGAAAATATCTAAATAAGTTTGTCAATGCGCTCTTGGATGATATTGTCTATTTTAAGCCACAGGAAGAACATGAACATCACTTAAGAATAGTGTTGCTAGTGTTAAGGGAGCATTGGCTATATGCCAAGTTGTTAAAATTGGCAACTAGGGCCAAATTCCACTTTGGACAGCTCATTTGATGGGGATGATTATTGCATGGAATTCCCCTTTTCGAGAGGACCAAAATCGACTTAAAGATCACCCAAATCGAACAAGGAGAAATGTGTTTTTGAGATCAAGCCCACACATGCAAATTGCCAAGGTCGCCACATCATCATGTAGGCTCATGAAGCCCAATGGACATGTCTCTTGACCCTCAACGACTTGTATAAATAAGAGAGACCTCCACCCTCATTTGCCACTTCATCAACTCACACATTCTTCTCTCTCCTCATTTGATTGGTTTTGTTATCACTGAGCTAATAGAGTTGGGACGTGTCAACCTTTAATCTAGCATAACTATTTCAAACCACTTTGACTGGAAGTTAGTCCTTCCAATCTGAGAGGGCTTTCTCAAATACTTATCAAGTTCACTTGAAACAATTCAAACTACAGATGACTAACTGTGATTTCTTTTTATGTGGTTTTACAGGTGAAGGAAAATGTGATGACTGCCACCATTGGGCATGGAGTCAAATTAAAGCAAATTATGGCCAACAACAATATTTAATGGAAGTTGAGGCATCTTTGGCTTTAAAACTAATATCAAATGAACATTTACAGTCAAACATAGTAAGTGAAAGAAATTGGAGCAGTTTGACAAGAGTTCCAAGTAATCAAAATACTATGAATACTAATAGTTAAACATGAACAACATGGTAAGAACACATGAAAGCCATGACATGAATCTCAGGTACAAAAACAAAGTCATTGCAAATTTTTATATTAACAAGATCAAAAGATTACATAAGGTCAGTTCTTCACATTATCGATCAACCATTTAGAGTAAAGAATCTACAAATATATAGAGTAAGGCCACCATCATATCATTAATTACAAAAACCTGCCACTTGGGCTACATTCGATCAAATAATTTTGAAACCTTATCCTACTTGACACCTATTGAGAAATCTTCGGAATTTTTGTTTCACATAATTTGAATACAAGTAGGACTCTTCCACCATAAATGGACTCAACCAAATTCTGTTTGATGAAGCTTATCGAACCAAACTGGATTTTTTGAATATGCTGGAGTTGATGATGTGTCTCATCGCTGTGTGGATGCTGACCTGTCTCCCTGAAAAATAGGAGTTGATGTGGACACCCTTCATGACCTGCAATCCATTTGGTGCTTGGACGTTTGATGTTCAAAAACTTCAAAAAACGCAGAAAAACAGAGTTTTTGACAGTTTTGTAGCAAAAAAATAGTCTTCGGCAGTTTCGTAGCAAACTTTAGTAGCAAATTCAAAAAACACCCTTCTGCTACCCCTTTGCTCTTTTTGCAAGTTCTGAGGTTTTCCTTAATGTTTTTAAGCTAAATACATACCTTCAAAACTTCCTTTGTTGTATTTTAAGCTTGCCTTCTCCTCCATGAAAAGCTACAACAATTTCATAGCAAATTTTTGGCTTCATTATGGGGAGTTGCTACGAAATTTTAAAATTCTGATTTTTTGAATTTGCATGGTTCCTAATGCCTCCTTATTACTCCTAATACCATGTTCACTATACATAAGGCTGAATTCACTAGTGTTAAATTTGGACAACTAGGTCCAAACTCCATGTTCTGATAATCAGATTAAGAGGCTAATATTTTTATTGGATTCCTCTTTCAGAGAGGTGTAAAATCCATATAAAAATAGTCTTAATC
>APFE030037874.1:5786-22081 GCA_000404065.3 Pinus taeda
ATTATTGTAATTAGACATCTCTAAATCCAACAATCTCCCACATGGACAAGTGCAACCTTTTGATTATATATCCTTAACTTTATTGCATGCAACTTTTCTGTCTTTACTTATCGTATTTCTTAAACAATTACGTCCATCAATTATGCTAACAAAGGACTTAAGCGGCATTTGTCACATTTATTCGCAACTAAACTAACATAAATCACGCTGCCAACATAACTGAATGACATGAATCTGATTTGGACATATAGTTTAGAAATTACACGCAAGTGTGATTAGACGTGCCTATTTCTAATTGAGTCACCTTTACTTTACTGTATGAGGCCAAAAATTTAAACTTTAAAGAAAGAAATAATGAAACTAAAACTGAATGCAACTTGTATATATCATCAAAAATGTTTACAATTGCATTACATAGAACAGCAAAAAAAAAAAACTTAAAACCTATTCAGACTCCCACATTTTCTAATCATCCTAAACAGATATTACACCCATGCAAGCAACATGTTGGTGAAACTTCTTGGGTGGTAATCCTTTAGTAAGAGGATCCGCAATCATGGAGTCTATACCTATGTGTTTTATACTTAATTCATTATTCTGCACTCTCTCTTTTACAGCCAAAAACTTAATGTCAATGTACTTCGACTTTGATGAACTTTGGTTGTTGGTTGCGTATAACACTGCTGAATTGTTGTCACATAATAATTTGAGTGGTTTCTGAATAGAATCCATAATTTTCATACTTGTGACGAAGTTCTTCAGCCATACGCCATGATTAGATGCTTCAAAGCATGCAACAAATTCAGCTGCCATAGTGGAGGAGGCTACCAATGACTGTTTAGCGCTCTTCCATGACACAGCACCACCTGCCATCATAAAGATGTATCCTGATGTTGACTTCATGCTGTCGACACATCCTGCAAAATCAGAATCGGTATATCCAATGACCTCGAGTTGTTCCGATCTCCGATACGTGAGCATATAGTCCCTTGTTCTCTTTAGGTATCTCAACACTCGCTTGGCTGCCTTCCAGTGTTCCATACCTGGGTTACTCAAATATCTCGCTAGCATTCCGGTAATGAACGCAATATCTGGACGCGTGCATACTTGTGCATACATGATGCTACCCATGGCTGAGGCATAGGGAATATCTTTCATGAGGTTTTTATCAAAGTCAGTTTGGGGACATTGTTTCATACTAAACTTATCTCCTTTTGATATAGGGATATCTCCTGGTTTGTTGTTTTGCATGCCAAATCTTGTTAGAATCTTATCGATATAATTCCTCTGGGATAACCTCAGAATACCTTGAGATCTATCTCTAAGTATTTCAATCCCTAGAACAAATGATGCATCACCAAGATCTTTCATTTCAAAATTCTTAAATAAAAAATTCTTAGTTTGATGCAACATATCCTTATCGTTACTGGCAAGCAATATGTCATCTACATATAAAACCAAGAAAATAAATTTACTCCCACAGAACTTAAGGTATATACATTCATATACTATGTTAGACTCAAAACCAAATGAGCTAACAACTTGGTGAAACTTATAATACCATTGTCGATATGCTTGTTTTAGCCCATAGATAGATTTCTTAAGTCTGCAAACCATAGACCCTGCATCACCTGATCCAAAGTTTTCTGGCTGCGTCATATAGATCGTTTCATCAATGTCACCATTGAGAAACGTCGTCTTTACATCCATCTGATGAAGTTCTAAATCATAATGTGCTACAAGCGCCAATATAATCCTTAAAGAGTCTTTCGATGAAACTGGAGAGAAAGTCTCTTTATAATCAATGCCTTCTTTCTGTGTGAAACCTTTCGCAACAAGACGTGCCTTGTATTTTTCAACATTGCCTTTAGAATCCCGCTTAGTCTTAAATATCCATTTGCAACCAACGGGTTTCTTGTCTTTAGGCAACGGAACGATATCCCAAACGTCATTGTCATACATAGATTTCATCTCTTCATTCATGGCATTAATCCACATTTGAGAGTTAGAGCTTTCCACAGCTTGTTTCATATTAACAGGATCATTTTCAAACATGCCAATGTCAAACTCATGTTCTTGAAGATATGCATAATCCTTTAATTGTGTAGATCTTTTCTCTCTAGTAGATCTCCTAATTGCCACAGGCTCTAGATTTTCTTGAGGTTCATTTACAACTTGATCTTCAACAGGAGGAGGAACATCATTACCAACTTCTGAATCTCCCACAGGCCCTAGGCCATCAACATTTTTCATGTCAATGTGAGGGTTTGGGTTGGGTTCAGGTCCATTTGTGTTCTCTATTCCATGTTGAGTTTCTAACTGAGTTGTTTGGGATGATGAAGTTTGCACATTGTCAAAAGATGTATTTCTAAACGCAATCGGAATTTGAACAAAACTAGGACTTTGGTCCATAGTCTCATTTGCATTCGTCTCTTCTTCTTCAAAAATACTATCTTTTGTCATATCTCCCCCCACAAACTCATTATCCTCAAAAAATTTTGCACTTCCTGACTCGAAAACTGTATGTTCTGTTGGATTGTAGAATTTGAACCCCCTAGATCGTTCAGAATAGCCTATAAAGTAACAACTAACGGTTCTTTCATCCAGTTTCTTTTCGCCTAGCTGATAAGGCCTAGCTTCACATGGACATCCCCAAACTCTCAAATGATTTAAGCTAGGCTTGCGCCCAACCCATAACTCGTAAGGGGTCTTGTTAGCTGCTTTAGTAGGAACTCTATTGAGTATGTATGTTGCAGTCTTTAAGGCTTCTCCCCACAAATTCTCAGGTAGAGTTGTACGAGCAATCATACTTCTCACCATGTCTTCAAGGGTGCGATTTCTTCGCTCAGCAACACCATTCATTGCAGGCGAACCTGGCAATGTATACTGAGGCACAATTCCACATTCCTCTAAGTATTTTGCAAAGGGACCTTGACGCTGTTCTCCTGATCCATCATAACGACCGTAGTATTCACCACCACGTTCAGAACGAATGGACTTTATACGTTTGTTAAGTTGTAACTCAACTTACGTTTTGAACTTTATGAACACGTCTAATGCTTCCGTCTTTTCTTTTATTAGGTAAATATGACCATATCTTGAATAATCATCTATGAATGTGATAAAGTAACGATCACCATTTCTTGTAGCCTTTGGAAAAGGACCACAGATATCCGTATGAATCAATTCTAAGACATCATTACACCTTTTTTCATCATACTTACGTTTATTATTTTTTTTTCCCTTTATACAATTTACACAATCACTTAAGTTTGTAAAATCTAAAGGTTGGAGAATATCATTAGACACAAGACGTTCTATCCTTTTCATAGAGATATGTCCTAATCGCTTGTGCCATAATGTTGCAGATTTTTCGCAAGTTAATTTACGTTTTCTATTATCTATATACAATGCCTCTGAATGTGAAGTGTCTATATCTAGAAAATAAAGATTATCATAAGAAGACAGGATACCAGAAGCAAGAAGCTTAGAATCTCGACACAAACTGAAATTTCCATTACCAAATGAACATACATAACCATTTTTGTCCAAATAAGATATAGAAATTAGGTTCCTTCTAAAAGATGGAACCACTAAAGCATCAAAACTTAAATAAAATCTTGTCTTACATAATAATCTAAATTTTCCTATGCTTTCCACTTCTACTTTGTTGCCATTTCCTACGTAAACGTAGCGCTCTGCCTCACTTGGCTTGCGATGGCTTAGGAAACCCTGTATCGACATACTGATGTTAGTCGTTGCACCTGAATCTATCCACCAAGTATATCTAGATACAGAACTTAAATTAACTTCAGAACAAACTAAAGCAAGAGGTTTGAAATTGTTCCCCATGAGGGGCTTAATCTGACTTAGACTTGACATTATGTTTAGATCTGGAAAAATTCAAGAACAAGGAAATAATTTAGATATGATGCGTCACGATTTGATTCTTAATCATAATCCTAAAATATATCTAAAGGCATGTGTAAAACTATTTGCAACATTAAAACTTTAGCCAAAACACCATTCAATAATGAAACACCTTTGGATGCAATCATTACCTTCAGGCACTTTGGTGTAGTGAATAAAGTACAAACATGCAACCTTTTTTTGTCAATCTACCTTTGAGTCAGACCAACATATCCATGAACTAACGACCATCGCTACTCCATGTGTGTTGCAACTAATTTCCATACACTACCCTTATGCACCAAACAACTTAGCAGGCGCCAACCCTCCTTTGGGAAAGTTAACACCCACGTCCATTGCCAGCACGTCATTTTAACTTGTCATGAGTCATCTTTACAATCGTCTTACAGAGAGTGGTTTGTTTGCGAACATCAATGCTTGACTCATGTGAAAACAACACATGTATATTTAAAAACGCCTTTAGTTAGATTCCAAAATTAGTAAAACTTTAGCAATTTCTACAATCATTACCTTTTAGAAATGCTTCAATAATTTATTTAGAGAATACTAAATAATTTTATGGTTGCCATGATTAGCATCATTGTGAAAAAAAAAAAAAAAAAAATCATTTGAAAAATTTCACAATGCTATAAGAAAATTTAAAATTTAATTCACTTTTAATTTGATTAAGAAATTTTGATGCAGAAACAAAGTTTGTTCCCTCCTATAAAGAACTCTTTCAATTTCGTCTCACAAAAAAAAATTAAGAATACGTCAATGCTTAATAATATGAATTTACTTCTTGAAAATCACATTAATCATAATAGGTGAATCTTTTGGCATTGTCATGTATCCACTATAAGCCTATGCCAATAATATTTATATTTATATAGATAATATGAATAATTAAACAAATGATAATTATATATTCTCTTTTACTTTCTTTCTTTTAAATATTAAAAATCTGTTGGAAATCTCCCCTTTTGGTGCAACAATAAAATAACAAATGACACACTGATTTTTCTCCAAAATTCTCTCGCAGAGTGATTATTTTAAAAATAGGGTCCCACCGAGAAAGACTTTATAACACCCGCTGCAAATTTTCTACGAAATCACCTCACACTGATTAGTTTAAAAATGAGAGGATCCCATATTAAAGGGAAAATACAGCCAATATTACCAGAAAAACAAGAGCACTAGCGTGCATGATCGGATGGCCCACGAGAACAAAATGGGGATTTATGCAAACATTTCTAGTTCTGATAAATTCAATGAAAATAACTAAAGAAGGTAAACGCCACTGATATAAAGAGAACAGTTCAGATCCTATAAACCCCAAACATTTCCAAAATGTGAATTTTTTTTTTTTTTTTTTTACTGGGAGGCCTACAAAAGGTCGGATCTCTACCAATCATAATGATTTTCACTTCCCGAAAGGACAATACCCAAATTAGATCCACCGATATTTCCAGATCTTATTTGACTTCCGGTAATCCAAAGTAGATCAAACGTATATTTCATTTCCGAATTTTGAAGGTTTTGGGGTCGAAATCCTTGAAATTTGAAAATCGATTGAGGTGTGGAAGAACCATGCCTTTTAAATTTTGACACATAAACCAGGGATCTCAATTTCTGCATAGGATGGTTTTGGGTAATTTTTATTCCAAACAGAGGTGGCATATTATATGTGTCATCCAAAATATTTCAGAAAAGCATAAGAGCTTATTGCTAATCAATAGCACCAGCAGAAAGCGAAACCATGCATGAACATTGACAACCATTATTATCATCTCTGTAACAAGGAATTCAAACCCTTACTCCTTTTGGAGGTTCAATTTTGGTCTGTTTCAGAAGCTATTTATAAGAATTGGAATGTCAATATATCTCTAAAAATAATCACCAAACTATACAAGTCCCCTAGCATCCGGGAGATTAATTAAATCAGCAGCGCGTAAAGGGAGCTAAAACCAAATGATTCCACTAAAAAAAAATTCCCATATTGCATTGAATTTAGCAACTCCACCATTGTTGATCTAAATTTCTGTACAATCATCATTACAGAGAAGATCTTCGAATCAATTTGCGTTATCATAAATACTGATCTATTTTTTTTTTTTTTTTAGAAAATAGAGTATGATACGTCTATAAGTTTGTCGTCTTATCATCCGTATTATGGAACTTTCTACACCTGTTGCTAACATTAAAACTATACCATAGACGTATCTTAAAGCTTGAAATGAGACAGACGCAAACTTAAAAAAAAAATTGAGACAGACGCCAGAGATCATTAAAACTGAAATAAAACTGCAATTCTTACATAAGGGCGCTCTGGTACCAATTGTTAGATTTACTTTGTGGGTTTTCCTAATTACTTTAAACCCTAACCAAGATCTACTCCTTTGTAAGAAATTGAAAATAATGCACAACGGAACTTACTTGAGTTGTTGGCTCTTGAATCATTCCAAGAGCTTGCAATCCTTTTCTCTGGCTATCCTTGATAGAGTATCAAGTCTTCAATGGAGCAAACTGTTTTCTGAGTGACTGCAAGCCTTGGAGACTCAGCCCTTTTATAGCAGTCCCAATCCTATGGCAGCCGAATTTTGGCTGTCAATTGACAGCTAAATTTCACCCCAATCCTAGGGCAGCTGAAATTTGGTTGTCCATATTTATTATTGCTATTATTTCAATCAATTATAATCGGTCCATTAACAATTATAATTGATTAACATTATTCTATATGTATTTGTATCCAAATCCTTATTTAAATACGTTTAATGCCATAACTTAATTAATCACATTATTTGACATATTTAATCATTACATAAATGTAATCTTGCTGACAGTATTTGATATCATAATCATAATGCACGCATGTCCAACCTAAATTATTGTAATTAGAAGTCTCTAAATCCAACAATTGTATATTCCATATTTACATGTGCCATCTTCAATTTGTTATAGTTCCAAATCTATCGAAGCACGTAGCGAAAGTATGAAAACAATTGGATGTAGCGAAAGTATGAAAACAATTGGATGGTCTCTTAAAAATGGAAAGCTACGAAGCTATAAATTAGTATTAACATGTGCCATCTTCAATTTTCTATAGTTCCAAATTTAGCAAATCACATAGGGAGAGTATGAAAACAATTGGATGGTCTCTTAAAAATGGAAAGTACGAAACTATAAATTATGTAAAAAGGGCATAATTTGGAAACCTAGGGTACTACATGTCTGGAGTTTTTGTAGGAACCTGGAGTTTTTGTAGGGTTCCTTCTGAGCAATGATGTACATACTTTTAATCTTTACGCTTTTCATTAATTCCTAGCCTACTATGAAATCACAAAGAAACGATAGTGGAATTATCGAAATATATGAAAGGGTGTAGGTTTATGAAATTCGGAAAAATATACCACAAAAGAATAATTACCTGGCACCTTGGGAGTTATGCGAGACACCTTCAACATCCCCCCCTCTCCTCTAAGAGTAAACTTCTACAGCGCAGACAAAAGACAGGGATACCAAAGGTTATGGGTTCAATCTAAGGACCCTCTATTGGCATTTCCACCAAGATGGTCAATGAATCTTCTATCCCTTTATGCACTGCCAATCACCACGGAATTTTGTGGGATGCTGGTCTCATACTATCTCTCAATTCACCTCATGATTTATATTTTCAATCACTTTATCATAGCCACTCTCTGTAGCTCTATCATATGTTCGTAATTTTCTTTAAGTTTTTAGTTTGTTGTTATAGCGTCTATGTATATCCTTCTCGTCTATATATTTTATGAATGTTTTGGAAAGATTATTGAGGAGATCAAGCATTCACTTTTGAGCGAAATGAAAGATAGCAATTACGATTTAATCAAACATATTCGATAGTTGACACATTGGAATCTTTTGAGATTAATCGACATTTACAACATGAGATAAAAAAAAACTGCTCTAGATTGCATTTATAGGTTAGTGATTTCTGCAGACATGGATAAATTTCATTTAGTGCTTAGGTATACCTGCATATCAATTTCTACTGACCTAAGTGGGAAATACCTCGAACTAAGGACCCTCTGCCGATGTTTCGGTCGAGCGAGTTACACCAAACCGCTCATGTCATCTCATATTAAGTAGTCTATGGGTTGGTTGGGCAAAAATCAAAAGTGTTGGACATAGCCTGACGGAAGAAGAGCCTTATACCGCCCTTCAAGGAAATTTGTAAGGGAAGTTACCTTTGGTTATTCCTTGCTGGAATAAATTACAGGCACACCAATATGACCAATCACTTGTCACTTCATGAACTAGACTTTTGCTACCACTTTAACATTAGCCATATTGAGGTTGTAATTCGTTAATGGCAGCTAAGGAAATTTTTAAAACCCCATTTAAATTTATAAATGTATATTAATTTGGTAAATCTCCATGATCGTTTCATGTTACAAATGCCAAGATGACATTGAAGATGCCTATGAGCTTTCAAGTTTCTTCAAAATAGTTTCTAATGTAAAGGACGCCTTTTCTTTTGATGGTTAGTACACAAAACTTATTGAAATGATTGTGAGGACTAGGGAATGATATCCAGCAAATATTTGTAGAATAGAACATGATGTTTGTCACCAAGGTCACATATATCTTGAGTTATTGATCATTAGTATTTGTTTGCAAGGCATAACTCCATTTTGATGATAGTAAAATCCTTGTTCTTCAAATTTGTGTTTTCTAAAGTGTTACTCAATAGCTAATATTTTACCTCATTCATCCCCAAAAATAAAACAAATACAAAACTTTATCATGGTTTCACTTTTTTTTACCTTATTCATCCCCTAAGATAAAACAAATACAAAACTTTATGATGGTTTCACTAGGGCATACATATGGATACACTTATTCTCCCCCATATTAATACAAATCATTGGTCAACCCTAAACTTTATTAGACATTGTTCATCCCCTTTTACAAAATTTAAGCATTCCATTCAAATAGGTTTCCTTTGCTCCATCCTATGGATACACTTTTGTAAGTAGAATGTTTTCCTCAATAGTTATATCAAACTCTCCACTAATAGAACCACAAAATTTTATCCTCTCATACATTTTCCATAAGAAAAAGACCTTTCAGTTTAGATCTTGATCAAGTGAAAGAAAGGTAATTAGTTCTACTCTTCATATACATCACTAACTTTTAGGCCGATAGTCCTATTGGAGTTGTGCACTTTAATCATTTTCTTAATTAATTTTTTGATCCTATGACCTAAATTGAAAGGTGCCAGTATATTCTAGTTGTTGCCACTATATCAATGGACAGAATTCACACCACTAACTTACTTGCATGTCTAAATCACATGTTTAAAGCATACTTAAATTACTTTTTTCAAAGAATGATTAAAAATTTACTGTACCTCTTGTTGATAACCATGTATGTTCATTAGTCAGAAATGTATTTAAAAAAATTATCAAATATATATTCAAACCAGCATTGATTCTAAAACTTATATCTATTTACATTCTTAAACTTAGGCCTTTTCAACCATTTTCCAAGTGTTTTTTCAACACTCATAAATATATTTAAAACAAATTATAAAACATATATTCAAACCCAATTGTGAAAAGTATGTCTATTCACATTCTTAAACCTATGCCTCTTCAACCATTTGCCAAGTGTTTTTTTTTCCAAAGAACATGTGTCCATCAATTTCACCCATCGTTCCATTAATCTGCAATGGAAATAACTCTCCCAGTCCACGCTTGATAGAATAACACCGCCACTCCATCTTAAGTGTTTTAAATTGTCATTATATATTTATTGTACTTATTATTCATTAGTATTCCATGCATTTCTTTGTTAGCACTTAGGGTTGTTGGAATTGTTGAAGGATTACTGAAATGCTGGAAAGATTACTCGAAAGATTTGAAGGGCTTCTCTTGGCTTCTATCTCGTAAAAAAGGTGACAAACCTTTCATAGCCTTCCTTTTATATACCTACTATTTTTTCAGGTTTCAACATTGGAGAAACCCTTTCTTAGTTATTGAGTTTTTAATTGTTTCCATCCTCTCTCGGCTGTCTCTAATAATTTGGTGTAGTTGGTGTCTCATTGAATTATTCCTAAATTCTGATGTTAAATTTCAATACATGAAGGAAAGAAGGAATGCTAGAGTTTGGGAAATGAAGTAGCTATGGAGAAGGTGCAAAGAATCAAGTATGATGGAAGGATTCATAAAGGATAAACAATAAGAGCCACCATTCATCTTACAAGTATCTACACATTTTCCTTCAGCTATATTTTTCCACTTTGATTCAAATGAGATGACTAGGGCGTAGAAAAAAAAATGTTTTGGTCTTTTAGTTAAAAGCTCTCAAAAAGATTTTAATGGTTTAGTAATTTTGTATTTAATTTCCATGGGTGTAGTTTATGCACATCACATCTTAAAAGACACTATTTAGGTTGTGGGTTTTTTTTAAATGCTATGATCTAATAATTTTATATATACTGTACCCTGTGTCGAATTTACACTCTCAAAGTCTCAAAGTTCCTATTGATGGTGGATGAAGAATCACTGCAAGAAGCTGATGTTATTGAGACTCCAGCCAACTGTCAATTATTATAAGACTTTAATTATTATAAGACTTTAATTACCCAGTTCCAATGGGTGCATATTTTAGGTTTAGGTTAAAATAATAATGGAAGGTTATAATAGAACCTGCGATTATACTATCAAACCGCACTCTACATTTTGTATTTGTTTTCACTCATATGAAAGCATTGTCTTCTTTTTAACCCACAAAAATTTGGAAATTTCACGATGGAAAACTACACATTGGTTATTTGATATAGGGTTTACCATCAAAATTTCATGGTCTTTTGGTATTTCATTGTTATTAAAATCCCTAAAGCTGCAAGCGTTTAAGTTTTGCTTAGTGGACCATAATTCTAGTTGTAGTGTGTCTTCATGTTTATTTACGAGGCAGTTGCTGATCCATTCACTCTGTTATTAATGTCATTAATTGGGAAAATATGTTTTAGGGATTACGAATCATTATTTGATATATGGTTTACCATCAAACTTTCATGGTCTTTTCATCTTTCATTGTTATTAAAATCCATAAAGCTGCAAGTGTTTAAGTTTTGCTTAGTGGACGATCAACCTAGTTGTAGTGTATCTCAGCATTTATTTACGAGGCAGTTATTGATCCATTCACTTCGTCATTAATGTCATTGATGTAGGTGGAAACAATGGCTTAAGAAATCTTAACAATCACCCTGTTGTTCACACTTTTTACACAATTCTGCCTTTTGCTTTTAGAATTGGAATGCCTTCGGAATAAGGCCAAAACAATGCATTTGCACTTTATAAACAGAAATGTCCTTGATTCACCGCAGATCACGATCTAACTGAACCGACGTTCCAGATTAAATCGCATCATCGCAAATCACAAGTTGCAAGGGTCTTGATCTAGAGCTATTTGCAAGGGTCTTGGTCTAGAGCTTCACTTTATTAAAGTCTCGATGGGATTTATGGTGCCGATCACTTATCGGCAATCACTGCATCCCCCCAGCTTAAGGCCTTGTCACCCCTACTCAAGTGTTATGATTTCACCCCTACTCAAGTGTTATGATGCGATATGTCGGTAGTCACTAATCGTAACTCATGAAGACTTGGTGTGTGCCTTCCTCTTAAACAAACTTGCGATGCGATAGGTAATGATTCACAGACCCAACAAGTTACAAAAGTTCCATGTATAAAATTTCAAATCTGGATTTTTGATACACCAAGTGTTTGTGCTAATTCTTAGTATAACTTGGACTTTTGTTTGCATGACCAAAACCATGTAAATAAACTTCAGCGATCTGATATCGGTGATCCAACGGCTGGGATTTAAATCGTCAATAAACAATGACGTTTATAGAAAAAGCCACGATTTCGATTAGCTCTGTGTTTTTCTATTACGAAGCATGAAAGTGAAATGACATCCATTATTCATATTTAAAGAAAAAAATTGTGTGGAAGCTGCACTTGATCAATTTAAATAAATAGCATAAGATTAGGTAGAGATGGCTTATCAAATGTAATTTTGTAGTTTGTTTTGAGTGTTTTTCGCATATCAATATTGTCTTTATATTCATATTACTTTATGAATAAGTTTATATTATTTGTAAATATATTTAAATTACTCATAATTAACCTAATTAATTGTTCACTATAAATTAACTATATGGCACCATTGTTTTGAGAATGTTTTAAACATTTTTTTTTGAAAGAAATAGAATAATATAATTATATAATAGAATAATGATATTTTTAGATTCATAATGATTAGTAATCCTTGAAACAAATCTTTTCATTTTTTTTTAAAAGAAACATTAAGCACCTTACTTAATTCATGTTTAAATTCATGTGCTTTTAGATTTTCTATTGTTTTTAATTTGCCAAAAATTCTTTGGAATTACAAGTAAATTTGATTCAAAAAAAAATTGCAAGTAAATTTGAGTAAAGATTGTTTGGAATCACAAGTAAAATGTAGTTAGTCCAACCAAAAATTCATTACAATCTACTTGTTAGACAACCCATTAAGATCAAGTTATATATTATTGTTTTTTTAAAACGATGGAGACATATATAATTAATTGTTTTAGAAAACACATTTTCTTAATGGCTAAGAACGTTTAAATTATAACTATTATGATTAGTGTATCGTTAAAAATTACATTATTAAGTAAGAAATAGTATTTTAATAAATGTTAAGAAATTCAAATAATTAAAAAAGTTATAAATATATACAATTATGTTGAAAAATCTCAGAAACATAAAACATATTACTTTTTTTATTACTTAAACTTCCTAATATTTATTAATTTAACCCCCATATACCACATAATCATAATCATGTACATATTAATATAGTTCATTGTAATGCTTAGGCTATGATATTAATGCAGTCCATTACAAGGATTCTCTGATCATATTAACAATCTATTGTTTTATTAATAAATAAGTAAAATGATTTTAGATTAATTCTAAATATGAAAAAAATTAATATATACTAATATGTTGCTTTAGAAATTTAGTAATATAATTTAAATTTGATATCTTTGGATTCATTATGATTGAGTCAATTGTTTTTTGTCAAATTCCAACCAGAAATTATGTAGGTCATTCACATTACATACATAATTAAAACATATAGCTAAAATAAATTCACTAATATACAAAATAAGTAGCCATGTGATCTTGAATCTAGAAAAAAAACCAAGTTGTTCACCAACTATTTTTTATTGGTTCAAATTTCACTCTTACACAACCATTAACATTTCCTATCCTTAACAAAATGGAAAATTGTTTATGGTAAATTATGTATTTATGTTACTTTTAATTTTATTCAACATTAAATTGTTTTGTTGATAGCAAATGGCTTCTTTTTTTTTTTACTGTAAGGTGATTTCACTGTTTCATCATGGATCCTGCTATTTGGATTTGTCTTCCACTCGAAGTCCTTGAAGTTGTCTTCCTGTGGCTCCCTTTATCAGTTGTGATAAAGTTTGTCACTGCTTGTAAAAAATGGAAGAATGCTTTGCAAAACCCTTCTTTATTTTTACGTTGCAAGAATGTCTCTACGAATGAATCTGGAGTTCTCATTCCTTTCCTAAATAGTGAACACAATTTTTTTGTTGCTCAATACCTTAATCAAAATCGCCACATATATCAGTTTCATTTGGGATTCATAGATTCAAGATACAGAGTACAGTGTATTGTTGGAACAATTGTGGTTTTATCCTTACCAATAGAATGCTCCCAAACACACAACTATTTTGTAAATAATCCATTTACAAAGGCATTAAAAAACATAGGGCCAATACTAATTGGAGACTCATGATTATTTTCATTATTTGAAAATGTAAGCAGCAGAAAATATGACTAGGTTGTTCTAAAACATATCTATGATAGAATGTAGTCTGAATTTTATGTTTGTAATAGTCTTGATAGGGTATGGCAAAGGGCTGTTGTTTCATTTGCTAGCACTTCACCCCATAAGAATGTATTTTTTTATAAAATTAAATTGTTTTGGCTATTTCTTGACAAGGAGTATGAAGAGTATCCTTGGTACGGGTATACAATCTACTGGTTTGACGTAATAAAAAATGAGTGGGGTTTTTCATTTGTTCCAATCAATGACATACGTTGTATGTCATTAGCAATATACATGAATCAGTTGATATGCCTTGTCAATGATGGGTCCACTTCTGTATGGTCAATTGAAGAAATAGATCATTTCCAATTTGGTCAACTGTGTGTTGAATGAAGAATTTACTACTTTGAAGATGATTGGGGTTTTAGATGGAAGTTGTCGGAAGAAATTTCTGCATATATAAATAGCAAATGTCGTGGCTATCTTCCGTTATGAAGTGTCAATGGTCTAGTTCTTATGTGCAACTGCAATGAAGTTCCTTTCCTATTATATGACATGGTAACTTGCATCTGTTTTCAAATAGATATTGATAATTCAACTAATAAGCAGATTCCTTGGTTTTGGTACCCAACATTGGAGGATTCCATTGATTTGATTGAGTATGGAGATGTCTTTATGGTAATACTTTAAAATTATGTTTGTATCAATCTTTGTGATGTAAGATATTTAATATTGTTTCCCCTAAAGTTTTCTTGTTTACGTGTAATGTTTCTCGATGTTATGCATTTTTCTTTGTTTGTATAATTATAATTTCTATGATTTATGGTATACATATTATTTGTATTGGTTTTTGTCATTGATTCTCAAACAATGTTTAATGTTTATGTTCATTTTAATGTTTATATTTATATTTTGATAGTATATATAGTTCCAAATTTTTAGATATATTCATGTGAGAATACTTTTGTTGAACAATATCAGAAGAGACCTTTTTTCCTTGAACATCTATCTTTGATAGAAATAGCAAGATCTTGGACATTTGATAGCAAGCGTAAACAAGATCCATGGAAGCCTCGATATGTTCATGCCATTGTTCAGGCTTGGACACAATGTTATTCTATTCATGGTGAGGATTTAGAGGAATTTGAAACCTTTTGGTGGACATAATTGCTATTGTACAAGCCATTTCATGACATTCCTACAGAAATTGGCCTTTCAGTTGAAATTATTATTGAAATTTGGAGGAATTTTCGATATCGAGCATGGAATGTTGATCAACATCCATTAATTAGAGAGGATATTGAAGATGAAGAATATGGCGAATTTTCTAACCAGGAAATGAATCTTGAAGATGATTTTCAAGAATGGAAGATTTTCTCTCATTTGGTTCCACCAAATGGTGTGAATTTTTATGATCTTCACACCCTTGGTCGAAGGCACTTTGATATATCCTTTCACTGGGAAAGTAAAACTATTTCTAATAATGTTGCAGAAGAAGCTATTAATTTTATAAGGAATGCAAAATCAACGGGTGATATTGTTGACCTTTCAAATAAAACATTTGCATGTCCAGATTCTTTGTCGGAAAAACAACGACTTGCTTTTGAAATTGTCTTAAGGCACTTCCCTCAATATGAGATTCTTGAAGCTCTTCTTATTATTATTCAGGGCACTATGGGCACTGGGAAGTCTTCCCTTATCCATTGTATTTTTGAACATCTTTCTAATTCGTCAACTAATGGAAGAATCCCTTTGCTTCTTCTTACCCCAACAGGAATAGCTACTTTTAATATACATGCAAAAACAATACACTCAGCTCTAAAAATTCCAATTAAAGATATGCAGGCACTACAAGGGTAGTCACATGCAGTATTCCAAGAAGAAATGTGACATGTTAGATATATATTGATTGATGAAATGAGATTTCTAGGATCAAGGTTGTTTATGCAAATAGATGCTCAATTACGAGGAGCATTTTGAGAGAAAAAGAATTTTCCTTTTGGTGGCAAATCCATCATCCTTGTGGGTGACCTTGGCCAACTACCTTCTGTCAAAGATAAGCATTTGTATGCACGTAATATAGTAGGAAAAGTATTGTGGAACAAATTCAACATTGTTGTCACTCTTGACATAAACTTTTGCCAACAAGGGAATAATGAGAAACAATATTGTTTTTGTAGAGTCCTCAATAACATAAGAAACGTAGAACCTATTCTTGAAGATTGGGAGTTTCTTATGTGACAGGCTGATATGAGGTTGCATCCTAGAGAAACAGATTTATTTAATGCAACAGTTAACATGTTTCTAACAAATAATTTGGTCTCCTTGCATAATAGGTATATGCTAAAATCATTAAATTCTAAAATTGCATGATGTGTTGCTGAGAATTCAAGGCATTCAGAAATATGTGTTGCTGTTATGAAACCAGCTCAAGAAAGATAGAAAAGATAGATCAACGCCTTAGAATTCAGCCTCTTCGAGGGGGCAAC
>APFE030037880.1:1767-29423 GCA_000404065.3 Pinus taeda
AAGAGCTGAGGTCTGAGACTTGCTTAGGAGGACAGTATAAGTGATGATAGACCCATACTGACTGCAAATAGTCATGGTGATGATATTTTTGTGTAACAAGTAGTGAAGCTACAAACCACTCGCGATGTTGTCCATCTATCATATTCATATTTGATTTGTGAATCATACATTTCAGCCTCTGATCTAGTTCCCAAGGAGTCTCTCCTGGTAGCATCGTGATCTCTTTAAATCCCACGATCGACTGTGCTTCAGATTTAGGCTTGCTAAATTCTCTATTTAGCATTGTTTGGATATCTGTGACTCTCGCATTTGGGTTATCATTGGAGTACTTAATATCCCAGGGTAGTGCACGATCCTTCAGGGCACTAACCAGTGTCACTTTCTTTATATGGTCATTTGTAACTCCTTGCACTTCACATACAGCCCTTACAATGAACCATAATTGGTCTGAATCTTCATTTCCCAAACCTTTGAACACATGAAACTTCATTGGGTTTTCCATACTGAATCATGGTGGTGGTGGAGGTGGTACGGGTGAAGATGGAGGTGATGGTGGTGAAGCCTGTGGTGGTGTGGGAGGAGGTGGGATTCTCATAATTCTTTGTCTTATCAAATGAATAGCACTTTGTGGAGAGATCTTCATGAGCTCTTCCTCATCCCCTTGCGGAGGTGAAATCAAGGAGCTATTCTCTGGACCCTTATTTCCTTCATTCCTGTAAACCTTTCCACTTTTCATAGCCCCAAACATCAAGGACGTAACTGCATAACCCGCTTTTCACACAATAACATTTTAATCCAAGTATTCAAAGACTTTACGTACTTACCTCGCGGTCCTTTGATAAAGCATCACTCTGCCTTGCTATAGCTGACTGAGGTGTTAACAATGAACTCAGTAATGAATCCTCCTATAATCCAATCGAGCCAATGATCGACGACGTGCACGATCTTATCCTCTGATGCTTCCAATCTCCACACTTGCTCTGGGGTCCACACAATAGGACCATCAAGCTTCCACTTTCCTTGGCTATTTGCTACCTTTGTGATCCACTTGTATAACTCAGTAGGGAAGGATGTAAAAAAGATTTCATGGATCTGCATATACAGGTAGCTATCTATCCACTCTTCTTTTGATAGTCATGGGTTTCTATTCTCCTGCACCGCGAACTCATGAATTCTTTTGTCCAACCAACGTTCAATTTCTTTCTTAGTTGGATTTCAGTGATACGACATCACACATCTCTATGCAGATTCTAGCCCCGGCAACGGAACCATTTGTTTGCTTATGGGGGCCTGACCCAAGTTCAAAGTTAAGTAGCCAAACAAATCCCTACACTACTGGCCCTTTTGGCATCAACCCGTGGAGGGCACACTGAAGTCTAAACCCGAAGCAGTATGGGGGGATGCTGGAACCAAGTTTCTGCACCCTTGAGATGGATGTGACATTGGTTTATTCCAACTAGACCTGCCTTCGTGCAGGTCACTTCGCACTCTATTTTAACCTTCAGTACCTCCGTGATTTGTTACAATCGGCTTTCGCACAGCCCTAACCAGGGGTTGAGATGCTTTCACGCTGCTATGGCAGCGAACTACACTATTTCCCAAACTACGCTGAGTATCTTACTTATCTTATTATCATATCTTAGTTATTTTCACGTAAAAAATATTCTTGCTTGCGTTCACTTATATACGTTCGTGCATCATATAAGGATTAGAAGTGAAATTCATACCCAATATAATAGATGCATAAAACAGGAAATAAAGTCATAGAATTGATAGAAACTTCTCTTTATTAATACTTCCAATTGATTACAAACTCGACTCACCCTGCAAGCTCAGCTGCAGGGGTTCGTGCACTCAGCTGCAGACTACTAGGCCTCTGCGCACTCAGCTGTAGAACTTGTTCCTAAGCTACAACCCAAAACTAAACTCTACACTTTAGAGCTATCTATCATACATCATCATTGCTTAGACATTCTATGATAGATTCCATTGATGCCTTAACTACTTAGAGCTTCTCTCTATTTATACAATCCCATGGTCCGTGGACCATGGGTAGATCTTCTACAACTGACATTACATTGTTAAAATAAGGGCGGACAACCCTATGACTCTTTTATAACTACATGCTCTACACATACAAAATGAGGAGTCTTTACATTGGAATTACAAACTTAGACCAAAATCTGGGCTCTAAGCCCCAAAATTTCCCTTGGGGGATCCTGCGCCCAACATCTATGCAGTCTACACAAAAACCCAGTGGTAAGGATAAGAAGAATAAGATAAATATGGCTCCTTCTGAAGAGTAGATAGCCAAGCAATCCAACCCAAAGCAGCAAGCTGTTGTGCCATCTGACAACGCAAAGGAAAAATCTGTCAAGTTCCCTTGCAAAACCTATGTGGAAGACCATATGACACATCGTTGTTTGTGCCTCCAAGAATGCATGGATCTTGTTGCTCAAAAGGATACTGGTCGGATCCCCACAATCCTACACAACCCTTTCCATGCTCAGCAGCAACAACATCTTATTGCAAACCCACCTCAACCCTCGTAAGGGGGCAATGGCGATTCACAACATCCTTCAACTGGTGAAGGACCATCAACCATTTACACCTTTGAAATGGTTGACCTTCAAACGCGAGCCAAAACTTATGGAGCTCCAGTCGCTAACGCTCAAGATGCTGCCTCGAGTTAAAACCCATCGCCTCCCAATGATTATCATATCAAAATTATGGTTGATGATCTTGTAATTCACCCCACAATGGGGGCACTTCATAACACAACACATAATACATCTGCACATGTTTCCCAAAACTACAATATTGTAGAAGATTTGGCGCAAGCACTGTTAGCTATGTCTACACTCAAAGTATTCCAAAC
Source organism: Pinus taeda (assembly GCA_000404065.3). Classification (NCBI taxonomy): domain Eukaryota; kingdom Viridiplantae; phylum Streptophyta; class Pinopsida; order Pinales; family Pinaceae; genus Pinus; species Pinus taeda. Next base: position 4,646 of record APFE030037880.1, read on the forward strand.
TTGTCTGGCACAACGGAAAGTTTTTCTTTCGGCTATTGGTGAGTTTGATCCTTTGTATTCCATGCTAGTAATATTTGACAAATGTAAACCTCCTCTTTCCCACCAGCTTGCATTTCAGGTGCAATTTTTTTCTAAAGGACGAGGCATACATAGAACAGTCATTGACGAAGGCATTTCCACCTGTGTCATGTCTACTTCATGTTGGATTACCTTGGATTCTCCAACCATCTCTCCATCGTCAAATTCCCTTAAAGCTTTTAACGACAATATATTCATCCCAAAAGGTTACCTTTCTAGCTACCCCATCACTTTGAGTGGGAAAATGGTAATGGTGGACATTGAAGTCGTGGATCAAAAACTCGACTATAATCTACTTTTGGGTCACAATTGGACTTATGCCATGACTGCCATCGTGTCTACTATTTTTCACATCATCCTATTTCCATTGGATGGAAGGACATTCATGGTGGACCATTTATCCTTTTTCACCCCAGATTATTCCCCGTTGCCTAGCGGCACTGTACCTTTAGTAGGTGGCATACCTGACTCTTATGTCAGTATCAATATCATAATTTTTAAGGTTTCTTCCCTGATGGGTTGTTTTCCTCTCCCACCGCTCATGGTTCCATAGATGGTTTCTATGGTCTCCACTATTCCTCATGACCCCACCGATCCATGGGCCCTCCCCGACCCTTCAGACATTGACTCTTATGGAGAATAAATGCCACTGTCACCAGTCGAATTAGCCTATCAAGCCATTCAATTTGCATCCAATTCTCCTGTCACTCTGGTCATGAACAACGATACCATGTTCTCTCCCACAACTGCTCCCTCTAACAATCTCCTTAATCAAGTCCTACCTTCAGACGAAGTTATTCATGACATCATGTGTTTAGAGGATTGACCTTGGGAAAACTCTCACCATCACGTTTCGATATCTAATTCGGGAACGACCCCTAGACAAATCATATCCTTTGAAATGCCTTAGATCATTCGCTCGATTTACACAAAGTCCAAACTTTGGATTTGGAAGGGAGCATGGGAAATATTTCAAAGACAATGCTCATCGATATCTAGGTTAAGACAGGTATCGTAGGAAATATAAAGATTGGAGATTATTGCAATCCTGAGGAAATTGCAAGCTTCACCTTCCTTTTCAAGGAATTTCATGATGTATTCTCTTGGCCTTATGAGGAAATTCCCAACATATATCCATCTATTGTTGAGCATGAGATCAAGGTTTATGACAATACCAAGCCTGTCCACCAAAGACTCTGACCAATCCACCCCCACAAAAATGCAGCCATCAAAACTGAGGTGGAAAAATTATTACGTGCTAGTTTCATTTACCCCGTTCCTTTGACGGAATGGGTTTCCAATCTGGTTCTTGTAGAAAAAAAATAGGGTACCATCTGGGTCTGTGTCGACTACCGTATTTGAACAATGCATGTCCAAAAGATAATTATCCAACATTGTTCATTGACCAAATAATCAACAATTTTTCTAGTTGTGAATCCTTCTCATTTATAGATGGTTTCTCAGGCTATAACCAGATTCCCATAAAACAAATGGACCAACATAAAACCACCTTCATTTTCCCTTGGGGAATATTTTCATATAGAAAAATCCCTTTTTGTCTAAATAATTCTAGAGAAACATTTCAACGGGACATGGACTGCGCATTTCATGATATCAGACACATTTGTCAAGCTTACTTGGACGTCCTTCCAGCCCATTCCAAGAAGCAATCCTAGCACCTAGTTCTTCTTCGAGCAATTTTTCTTAGGTGAAGATTCTATAACATACGTCTGAATCTGTACAGATGTGTTTTATTTATCGAATCTAGATGCCTACCTAGTTTCATTGTCTCCAAACACATGATTAGGGTTGATCCTGATAAGGTAAAGGAAATTACTTAATTGTCCGAGCCACAATCCATTTTATAGCTCCAACCTTTGCAAGGGAAAGCAAACTTCTTACGACAATTCATCGTAAACTATGCCGAGCTGACGAAAGGATTTATGCACCTACTGAAGAAGGGAGTACCATACTTATGGGATGATCAAGCCCAATGATCATTTGATGCCTTGAAAGAGGTACTTATATTTGCCCCACTGATTAGTGCTCCCAACTATTCATGCAAATTTCTCCTCTACCTAGCAGCCTCACCATCCTCTATTAGTATAGTGTTGGTTCAAACTCATGATGATCTTAGTGAGCATTTGATCTATTATCTCTCGAAAGGTGTGGTTGGGCCCGATCTCCGATATTCACATGTGGAAAAGCTATCCTTGGTAGTTTTTCTTTGTTGTCAATCGCTTATGACACTATATACTACCGCGACAAAATACCGTCATCGCTTTGGAGAATCCCATGAGACACATTTTGTCTCGTCAAGTCATCGGAGGAAAATATTCCAAATGGATTGTTATCCTCTAGAAATTTGATTTGGTTTTTGCCACTACCAAGGCAAAAAAATCCTAAGTCTTCGCAAAACTATTGACAGATCTTCCCATTGTTGATCCAAATGAGATAGCCCATGATCCTCTCCTGGATGAATTTGTCTATCTTATTGAATCAACTGACCCTTGGTATGGTGACATTCTAGTCTACCTCCAAGCACAACGATTCTTCCCTGAACTATCATCAAGTGACCATTGTTGCATCCACCACCAAGCTTGGCGCTATTTAGTGCTAAATGATACTTTATATCATCATGTTGCTGATATAGTTCTTCGACATTACCTCACTCATGAAGAGGTGAAACACGTTTTAAATTATTTCCATTATGGGGCATGTGGCAGTAATATTCTGGCATGGCTACTGCCCAAACAATTCTACACACAGGATACTACTAGTCGACCTTGTTCAAAGATTGTATCAATGCAATCCAGTAGTGTCACCATTGTCAAATTTTTACAAAGAAAATGCATGCACCCCCAGTCCCCTACACCTGGTTATCTCCGTCGGCCCCTTTTCCAAATGGGGTATTGACTTCATCACATGAAACCCCACTTCCTCTCATGGACACAACTACATTATTGTTTTTGTGGACTACTTTATGAAATGGACCGAAGCCATTCCTACTTTCCGAGTCAATGGATAAACCGCGATGTTATTCCTATTTAAGTAGGTGATCTTTCATTTTAGTGTGCCCTCCACAAATGTTACAGACCATGGTTCTCACTTTCAGAATCACATGATGTCTGAATTAACATCGTTGCTAGGTTTTAGGTAGGAACAATCTTCCTCCTACTACCCCCGGACTAATGGCCAAGTGGAAGCCATTAATGGCGTCCTAAAAACCATGATCCGCTGGTTAGTAGGAAGCCACAAAACCCACTGGCACCATATGTTATATCCTGCATTGTGGGCGTACCAAACTTTAGTCAAAACCGCTACAGTATTTACACCATTCCAACTCTCTTATGGCCTGGAAGAGGTACTACCTATCGAGTGCCAAATTCCTTCATTGAAACTCGATGTTGAACTCTTTCCCGACACCACTAGCGAAGAAGAGCACTTACTATATCTCAATCAGTTGGACGAGACTCGTCGAGATGCTGCAATAGCCCTCGAATCCCATAAACATCAGTTCAAAGCCCAATATGACAAAAATTTTAAGCCTCATTCTTACCAGAGGGTGATCTAGTTGTTCTACTCTATGATAAAAGGCACGACCTCTTGGGGGAAGGAACTCTTCAACCATTGTGGATTGGTTCATATGTCATCACCAAGGCCCTCTCAAAAGGTGCCTATGAACTTCATGACTGTTAAATAATCGCGCTTGCGGAGCCCTGAAATGGGCTCTATTGAAAAATTATTATGCCTAGTATTGCATTAGGCACATGCTTTGTAATTTTTTGTATTTATAAGTTTTTCTTATTTTTTTTGTGACTGGATTTTTTGGCCCTTTTTTGAATATTTTTCTTATACATGTCTCTTGTTGTGCAGATGTCTTCATCACTCTTACCATACGTAGGATACACGGATGGTTCCAGTCATCACACATGGCACATTACATCAACTGCTTGGGTCATTTACACACTTGAGTCGGAGCTACTTTGTTCTGGGGGAGTATTTTTTGGCACTGTACTTGACCCGTGATGGCATCACTCTGTTCACTTGAATATCCATGATGATCCCAAAAAGGAAATTTTCCTAAAGAGAATGAGAAGCTTCTAGAGCGACGAGCTGGAGGTTGTTTAGCGTAGATGAGGTCGAGTTCTCCCAACTTGGTCTCTTGGTCTTATCCCTATGAGCTACCTCCTTGATATGAGGGCCTAATCCTATCTTTGGAGAGGTCTTAACTCCCTTTACCATCCTATATATTCATCTGCTCCCATTCCCAAATGGTTGGTCTATGTCTATTTGCACCCTTATGCTAAGATTGTGTCTATATGCTACTCATTTGGCTAGGAGAAGGAATTCTTGGAGAGCTTAGCTTGGACTTAGATATTCATTTCAAGGAGAGCCTATCAACATCAAGGCTTGGTTGTATGCTTCCCCTTATTTTCTATTAATATACAACTGTTGGGTCATTTTCCCTAAATGTGTATGCTCGTGTATCATTTAGATTAACATTCCTTGATCAGTTAAGTATGTTTATTTTGAGTATTATATTTGTATTTTCATGCCTTGTTGTGTCTTGATCTCTTGTGCAGGTGCATAAATGTTGAGAGAAGCAGGAATAAGCATGTGACACAAGTGATTCAAGGTATTCAACAAAGGAGATCGAGTAGCATCAAAAAGAGTTAGACCATCTTCTTTATCTCTCTTTTCAATTGAAATTTAGGAATGTTTCTAGTAGATTGTCACTTGGGTTGGTAGATCCACTCATTGGGCTAGAGGGATTGTCTCCGTCCGCAAAACGGATTTACCTAGACAACAGTACGTACATTGGGCGTAGGTGTATCTGTTGTATGTCACGTATAGGTGCATCCGTTACATGGTGTTGTATGGCATGTGTGGTTGTATGTGTGTGATGCACCCTATGCGTATGTCCACCTGATGGAGGAGAAGGCGCTGGGTGTTTCCTAGGTGTGGAAATCAATCCGATGTGTGTGCAAAAAAAATAAAGGTAGAAGTAAGGATCGATGAAAGACAAGTATCAGTATTGTATTTCGGTTTTACTATGCATATGATTTATGATTCTAGTCTATGATGATTACATGCGATCTATGATTCTATTTTATGATGGTTACATGCGATTTATGATTTTGATCTATGATGGTTATGTTTTGAGCTAACCTTATGTGATTTTTTATACATGATGCTAGTTTGACTTGTCATGACATGACGTAAATAAGATTGCAAGTGTACCTTATTGATGAGCTACCAATGAGGTATGATTTGAAGTTATTTCAATTTATTTTGAATCTAATGGAATTTATGTGCTTGGTACAAGAAGCACATAAATTCCTGGTTGGGTGGTTAAAATCAACTACAAGAATTAGTAGCAACAATGAAAAGAATTGGAATATGCAGCAGTATGTTGGTAAATCACTTCAAGAACAGGGCCATTGTGGGACACTAGTACCAAATTGTGTCAATTGATTTCCATGAGAATGCTATGACCAGTATGATGGTTTTGAGGTAGGTATATACCTTGGTTTTTGTATCTTCCAATGTGAGGAAGACTTGCCAAGGGATGGACTACCTGAGAAGGGGGTACCAGCAAAAATTAGAAGGTGAGTGACTGCACGGAAGGGTTGACTGGATTGATCGAGGGACTATGTAGTAGAGAAGGGAAGGTCATGAATGGATTTTTTTTGGTCATGAGCATTTCCAGATGGAATCAAATGCACATTGGAAGTGCGCCCTGGAACAATGAGCCTGTAACTGTTCACTAAGAGGACAATTGATGCGGATTACAACACTAGACATTGGATGGAACTTTGACTGTGGCAATAGATTATGGACTTCCTGGGAAGGAGGTGAATCCTAGTACTATTTTGAGGGTGTAGGTGTGAGCCTAAAGATTCCCTTGTTGATTTATACAAGCATCGTATCCTTTATTTGCTGGTTTAACAAATGTGCATATGTGTATATATGGATTTTAAATACCATAATGAGTTTCATTATGAAGCTCCAGTAAATGATATGTTTGTCATGTTTCAGCAGTAGTCATTGTAAATACTGAAACGAGCTATGTTATAAAGCTCCATGGGTAGTGTGTTTTGTTTTCAACAGTCTTGTTGGTTATAGGTGTCATTGAACTGAGGATGGTGTTCCCCCAAGGGGGAGGGTTCTATAACAACCCTGGTGAAAATTCGATGTAAAAATATATAAATACCACAGATGATGGGATACATATTCCAAGCTGAATGGTGGGAAAAGCATCCTAGTGGGTGTTCATTTTGTTGTTTATGGCTAAGGAAATTGGCAAAGGCAATGACTAAGGAATTAAAGAGGCAAAAAGGTGTTTTGTCAGATTTATTTATGAAAATAATGGAAATTAGGAGAAAAGGAAGGTGAAAGGCCATAAGTGTTGGGCATGGAACCCCCCCACGGCATGTTTTGGGGCTCAAAGCCCAAGTTTTGAGTTGATATTGTTGTAAAGCTCCGTGAATTGCGGGCGTGAAATGCATGTGAGAGTCATAGGGCTGTCCGCCCTAGTTTTGAATGTAATTTCGGCCTACCCATGGTTTGCGGACCATGGGATTGTATAAATAGAGTGAAGCTCTAAGTGAAAAAGGAATTTAGGGAGAGGGAAGTATGATATAGAAAAGTAGAAGCACATAGAAAGTATCTAAGTGTATCTTGGGTCGTAGAGTAGGAGAAGGCTCTACAGATGAGTGTGCAGAGGCCTAGTTGTCCGTAGCTAAGTGTGCAGACCCCTGCAGCTGAGTGTGCAGGGCAGAGTCGAGTCTGTAACCGGAGAAGAGAATAATAAAAGAAGTTTATTTCAAATTCTGTGTATCTATTCCTAGGTTATTACATGTTTGATATCAATTTCTAATGTACTATTTGTTTACTACACGCACTTGTATGAATGATTTATATTGCTAAGTATACTTTACACATGCAAGTAAGCTAAGTTAATCAACTAATATCATATTACTAGTAAGGACAGGGTAATAACATTGTTCGGCCCCCGAGTAGGGTTGCAATAAGGTAGGACCTCAGGCTGCAAGGAATGGGTAAGTGCACATAGCGACGTGCACGCACGACCAAACTACGGACCACTTGAACCCATCAGACATCTCTAGGGTGCAGAAACCTAGTTCTAGCACCCTCCCATACTACTTAGGGTGAGACCTTAGTCCATGCTCCACGAACTATTTCCGAAAGGGCCGGTAGTACCGGGATTTGTTTAGCTAAATCACCTTCGAACCTGGGTCAAATCCCAACAAGCCAAAAAATGATTCCATTGCTAGGACTGAGATCTGCATAAGGGATGTCTGATGTCATGTCACTAGAATCTGACGAAGAAATAAATTGAAGGGTGGTTGGACAGAAAAATTCATGAGTCCACAGCACAGGAAAACAGGAATCCGCAAGAATCAAAGGAACATTGGTCAGAGTGCTACTTATATACAAAAATCCACAAAATTTTCTTTACATCCTTCCCCTCTGAGTTGTATGAGTGGATCGCGAAGCTAGCAGACAGTCAAGGAAGGTGTAGGCTCGACAAACTGATTATGTGGACTCCAGAATTGGTGCGCAAACTAGAAGCATTGGAAGATAAGATTGTGCATGCTATGGACCATTGGCTCAATCAAATTATAGGATGGTTTATCACCATGTTTGTGATAGACACGACAGTCAGCTACAGCAAGCCGGAACAACACTTCCTCAAAGGACCTTGAGGTAAGTACATTAAATATTTAAACACTTGGATTAAAATGCTACTGTGTGAAAAGAAGGTTATGCAAATAAATTGATGTTTGGGGCTACACGAAGTGGGAGGATCTATAGAAACGAAGGAAGCACAGAGATAGAGAATAGCCCCTTGGTTTCGCCTCAACGAGAAAGCAAGGAAGAGCTCACGAAAGTTTCACCAAGAAGTGCAATCAGTCTGATAAGGCAGCGAATTCCGCGCATACCACCTCCACCTACACCACCACTGGTTTCACCATCTTCACCCCCATCTTCGCCCACACCACCTCTGCCACCACCACAGTTCAATATGGTGAGCGCGATAAAATTGTTGGTATTCAGAGGAGTAGGGAACGAAGATCTAGACCAATTTTTGTTCGTGGTAAAAGTTGTATGGGAAGCACAAGGAGTCATGGATGACAATATAAAGAATGAAACATTGGTAAGCACATTGCAGGATCGCACACTAACATGGTACATTAAGCATTCTAATGACCATCCAAACGTGGGGATCGCAGATATCCACACTGCACTAAACAGGGAATTTACCATGCCAAAATTGGAGACACAATCGATTATCAGGTTTAAGGAAATCGTGATGTTTCTAGGGGAGACCCCATGGGATTTGGATAAGAGATTGAAGAGTATGATTCGTGAAGCCAACATGACCTTGACGGATGGACAACACCATGCATGGTTTGTAGCGTCACTAACACCGCATTTAAGGACAGTGTTGTCACAACATAAGTTATCCACCCAGGTCAAAGCTTTGGAGATTGCAATGAGACTGCATGAGACCCCAATACAAGATCTTGGCGTGGGAGTCCAAAAAATCCATGTGCAACTGAAAAATTTGTGTCTAGAAGTGCAGAGTTTGAAACAGGACAGGACAACTCGACCAGAGGTGTGTGAGGAGGTCTAGTGCATAAAATGCAAAGGCCAGGGGCATGACAAGGACCATTGTCCAGTCTTCGTGAACTACTTGGTGGGAGGAGGTTTGATGCCATTAAGACCAAAGGCACAAGCAGGACCAAGCATGGTGCCTACATTATGGTGCGCGATTTGTCAGATAGGAGGAAAACATGCTACAGATAATTGTCATCTCTTGCAGAAGTATACACAGAAATCCCAACAGTTGTTCTGTAATTTTTGCAGATCAGTAGGCCATGATGAGCACACCTGCAGAAGTTATGAGCTGATGATGGATCAGACTGCTACCTACAGAATGCAGACCAAAACGTGAGCCCTCGATCAAAATGCAGGGATGGCACCCACTAGATTTCAGGGGTGCGGACAAGGTCGAGGTGGAATGGGATTAGGAAGGGGTCGCGGACAGCTTATTTGTTACAATTGCAGAGGGCTAGGGCATTATGCCCGCAATTGTACAAATCTAACGAGAGCATCATGTTTATATTTTACTCAGTTTGATCATGAGATGGAGGACTACCCTACACTGATAGCGAGGCTGCGCGATAAAGGGATACTCTAGCCTCCCCCGACTCAGAATTTGCAAATGATGAGGTCTGAGCCGCATGAGGAGGACCTAAATGTAAACATCGTGCTCCGAAGTGGGATCATGACAGGAGATGACAAGGGCAAGCAACCTGAAGAAAGTGCTTGGGTTCGCAAGGCTCCTACAAAGGAACCAGAGTTCGATTTGGAGCACGCAAAGAAGACATTCATGGAAGCTAAGAAGAGCTTCACAGAGGCCTCCACTTTAGGTAGTAAGGATCAACTAGAACTGGAGATGGATCCTTCAATACTCACTACCTTTCTGGAGACTTGCATGAAGTTTTCGTGCGATAGCAAGGTGGTGAAGGGACTACAAGAACTTATCACTAGGTGTGTTGGGTTAGGAGAACCTCGCGTAGTGAGGAAGCTCAGAAAGCACACATCGTGAATAGGAAGGGAAATGCGATTGACTGTGAAAATCAGGGAGTATGAAATGGACCAAGTAATTCTGGATCTAGGATCAGACGTGAATGTAATACCAAAGTAGACATGGGAGCGCATGGGCAAGCCCGTGTTGCAGTGGTCTCCTATCCAATTACGAATGGCAAACCAACAAAAGATCCTACCCATGGGAAGATTGCAGGGAGTAATGATGGATATTGAAGGTGTGAGCACACTTGCAGATTTCGAAGTGATAGAGATTGTTGATGACAGAAATCCCTATCCTGCACTACTGGGAATTGATTGGGCCACTGACATGAACGTAGTGACAAACCTAAAGAAGCGCAAAATGATTTTTGAGAAAACGTTGCTATGCATAATGGTCCCTTTAGACCCTGTGGAAGGATCGTGCTACACAGAGCCAATGTGCAACGACGATATAGACTGTATCTAGAAGATAACCACTCAGGAACAAGATTGGGTAAATCCTACAGTAGATGGCAGGATTTCTTGGGAGCGTGAAAGCTCCTACACCTCAGATTTGGATGAGGAAACAGAACGATGGCAGAACTAGTTACACGAGGTAACCATGCTCAATTGCAACATGATGGTAAGATCATCGCGCTGCATGACAAAAAAGGTAAGGGATCTGCCTATGTATGATGGGTTGACGACGGTGGATGAATTCCTGAACAAATTTGAAAGAGAAGTGCTAGAATAGTAGCATTTTGATGCCTTGAAATGGGCACTGTGTGCTACGCCTGCAAGATGGTGGGGTACGCATCAAAGAAGTTTTGAGAACTAGCACGAATGAAAAACGGTGATGCTTATATGGTTTGGAAGCCCTAGTTGTAGATGGAAGCTAGGTATGATGGATGACACAGCCTGTGCACCAACCTCTCTAGATGGGTACAGGCATATGGTACACAACCTGCACGAATGCACACCATCCTCACAATAGGAAACAGGAACAACAAGCAGGAGCAGGCAAGACGAGGGCACAAACTGCAAAGTATGATAAGACCAATCATGCTGAAGATTATACACAGGGCAGCCTTTGACAAGGTGTGTGAAGTGCTGAACACGGTCCACCATGTGAGATGCACTGACTAGGACCTGTGCGTACTAGTAGCTCTATGGGCTTATAGGACCATGTGCAAAACCCTAACCGCACAAGCACTTCCAAAGCTGAAGTATGAAGTAGGGGATGTGATCCCTATGGAGCATGTGAAGCCTAGTCCGTGCATAGCAGCATCTGTAGATACGACGGTCTGCGATGCCCGGAACGAAGGAATCACATAGCCGCGAGAAATAGAACACATAAGACTCGAGGAATAAATCCGATAGGGAAACCTTAGACTTTGTGAGCTCAAAAAAGATCGGGTACAACTATGGGAGAAAAGTGCTTTGATGGATGTGGAGGCCAAGAAGCCAGAAGATGGAATAAAGGAAGCATTTCTCATCAAAAAACCGAGGATGGTAAAACAGGGTGCGTACGATCATACTCACAAATGGGAGAACTATCATCGTGAACTAGTTAGTCTGCTACCTTGGCTTAGACCGCGTCTCACCAAACGTACTGGCCAGGGTAGCGCATTGCAAATAATAGCGTGCACAATGCCAACCACAACTATGGAAGGTGGGGATTCTCTGCGAACCATGCTGAAAGACGGGATGGAACTCCGCACGGGTGGTGCGACCACCTGACTATCTACAGGAAGGACGATCTTAGCGTTCCAGGAAGTTGAAAGGAAGCGTGGGACTATAAACTATTCTTCCCGTAAGCTGCGCGATATTGGGGATGCGCACAGAAGCAGAGAGTCACAGGGTCCTTAACTACACACGGAGGGTTGTGTTACCACACAGATTGGCCAGAAAGTGACCGTTGGTGTCAATATTCATGATCGGATGTTTGATTTGAGGCCAAATGGAGTGGGCAGTAGGCATTTAAGACACGCGTTATGGGCAAGATTTGGGAAAATCTTCCACCAAGAAAGCATTAATGGCTTGAAATTGGGGGGAATGGTCAAATTCAAATTCAAAAGGCACTATAAAACACAAAGGGCTGGCCAACGAACAACACTTGGTCATTTGATAATTGAGCGCTTGAGCAGAGCTCTGAGCATTGAGAGTTGAGCGATACTTGAGCACCTAAGTTTGCAAGTGATAGAATACAACCTAGCTATGATGACAGCCACTAAGGATGGTTTAGGGATTGAAGAGGTAACCGTCGGTGAGGCCGCACAGACCCAAATGATGGAGGATGTTCCAGAAGGCACCGGGGTTGTGACAGAAATCCCTAAATCACCGCGAACACCAAGGCCCAAGAAGGATAAATAGGCAATGGGTCCAGTACGTGTGTCCCCGAGGAATCCGTAGCACAACAAACTATCCATGGCAGAGAAGGGGAAAGAAGTCATGATAGAAACAGATGAGGAAGAATAAGACTTGCAGGCCCTGATTGCTGTAGAAGAAGAAGAAGAAGACATGGAGGAGGATATCCAACTGTTATGCTCTGCAACAAAAATTCCTGCATATGTCCCTCCATGGAAAGGGAAGACTAAAGTACTGAAGGATCTGGATGAAACCAAGAGTCTGCTCCAAACCCCACTCCTCCTAGACGACATCATGTTTGAAGGCATGCACCTGGGCTGCGTGCCAACCATGAAGTTTGAAGACTGGGACTTTGCTGACCGTGAGAAGTTACCACACCTAGAGACCGCGAACCTAATGAAGCAGAACACTGAGGGGGTGGAGATAATGTTAGAACTGTGGAAGTGGTTGTGCGGCGTGGAAAAGGTCAGGTTACTACACTTATTATTGATACCACATTTCCACTGCGCACCCATCACCATTTTCATCATTAGGCAACTACTTTGCCTGGTGCATGATGGGTATCTATGGCTGGAGGAGCATATTCCCATCACAGCAGACCTCATTCACCACATTTCTCGCCTCCCCTGTAAAGGAAAGGACCCTGCGACCATAGCCAAAGGAAAGGGCAGTGATTTGGCTCTCGTAGAAGCCGTGAGGGAAAAATACAAGCTAGAGAAGAAGAAGAGGGGCTACGCCATCTCCAGCATCAAGGAAAAAGGGGCGCGCATATTAACCCAACTCCTGGCCAGCAAAGTTATGAGAAAGTGTCACGCCGATGAGGTACCGGTGTCGGTGGTTGCACTAGCCAAGTAGTGAGTGGAGGGGGTCGAGTTCAATTGGTTTGAATTCCTCTGCAAGGAATTTTTAAAAAACTATTGCGAAGCCCAGGATCAGGGTAAAAACTTCCACTACACGTGGTTGTTGTTATCCATCATGCTCGTAGCAGGGGAACTACCAGAAGACAGTCAATTCCCCAACATTGATAGAGACTTACCGGAGGTCGCAAAGTATGCTTCGCTCTAGGCCACAAAGGACACAAAACAGATCTGTGACACCAAAATCTTCTGGGTGCTCATGGACATGAACATCCAGATGTGGATCAACTAGAAATCACACCTGTCACCCACAGTGTATAATAGTCTGTAGAGTTTTGCAGACTTCAAAGCTGATATGCACAACATTTATATCAGGGTGCGAAAAGATCCAACGAAACAGTGGACGAAGCTACCATTTGTAGCCACTGACAACACAAGTTTTACTATCTTGGAAACATGGCCTCCTAAATGGCACTCCCCAGATTTGGTAGAACTGGAAAAGGTGACAGCACAAAAGAAAAAGGACGATGCCAAGCTGCGTGTCACTCAATTGGAAGAGAAAAGGCGGAAGGAAACCATAGCAGCTAAGGAAAGGGAACTGCCAGAAGCGACACAGAAAGTCACAGAGAAGAAGAAGGCTACAGAAGCAGCAGCAGTAGCAGAGGCAGCAACAGCACAGGACGACGAGAGCCAAGCAACATCCTCGCAAGGGCAAGAGGCAGAGGAAATGGAAACAACAGAAGGGAGCGTGGACCCACGGGCCGCATCCACACAGTTAAAGCACCCACACATCGCAGAAAGAATAGGAGCAAAGAAAAAGGTCAAGGCCTTGAAGTTGGCCATTGACCCAATCACCTTAACTGAAGGTTATCTCCATGACATCGGCGAGACGGTCCGCGATGTCACAAATGAATCACTTTAGGAGTTCATGCAAGAGCACCAGACTGTGTTGGGGGCCGTCAGGGTGCAGCTACAGGAGTTACAGGTGTGGCCCCCTCAGGTGGATACCCTTTCTACCCACCTCGCAGCAAGATCCTTGGTAGCAGAGCGGGTGCTACGCACACAAATGGATAATACAATAGTATTACTGGAAGGGGACATAATTGCAGCAAATGTGACCGATAGATTTTCGATTAGCATGTTAAAAGGACTTGACCTTAATTTGGTTTCCCTTCCACGAGAAAGGTTGTATCAGCTACAACATGGGATAACGGCAGAGCTGCGGGATAGGGAGAGCTGCGCGATCCAATTTCTTAGCGAGCAGAAGATAAAAATAGAACAGCTCAGCTTGCAGCATGACGAATTGGTGTCGCAAAATCAACATTTGGTGCAGACGGTAGATGACGCTTGCTGACGCATCCCGAAACTAGCCATCACAGCAGATCTACCGCTAGAAGTGAGGATCCGCAGTTTGGCAACCAGAGTTCGCGATTCCAGGGAAGAGAGACAAAGGTGCAGTTGGAGTTGAATCTCCAGATCCCCGAGCTGCAGTTGAAGGCACGAACTTCCACTCCCCCAGAAATCAAAGAACAACGCGCTAGTGCTATCGCAGCAGGGTTGGAAGAAATTGGAGGTGCAGTGCGCAACTATACTGGCATATTAGAACAGGAACTTGAGGTCCTCACAACTTTGTAGGAGGACCCCAACATCTAGCACCTGGTGACAGAGGCGCGTGAACTCCAGTAGCAGTACGAAAGTGTCCAAGGAACTGCGTAGAAAGTCATCCTCACTCAGCGACTTGTGAGGATACAGTAAGCCAAGGCATTAAAGGAGCAGGTGGATGCAGCACGCCATAAGGAAGTAGTTCTCAAAGCACACGTTCAGCCATGGATTGATGAGGCCTTCACGATCATGACAAATATCGAAGGAAAGCTTGCGCACATACAGGGGATGCATGTGCAGATATAGGGAAGCACGTTGGACACAGAGCTCTCAAAAGAATGGACGCATCAGGTTCAACAAGCAGCAGCTCAGTGCGCTACAGAGATCAGTACCATTCGAGAATAGTTGGAAGGACTCCGAGCCAAGATCGTTGCACCGACAGGGTGATTCGAGGGTGAGTCACGATGTTCATGTTGGGGGCCTGTTGGGCATGGAATCCCGCCATGACATGTTTTGGGGCTCAAAGCCCAAGTTTTGAGTTGATATTGTTGTAAAGCTCCATGAATTTCGAGCACGAAATGGATGTTAGAGTCATAGGGCTATCCGCCCTAGCTTTGAATGTAATGTCGGCCTACCCATGGTCCATGGACCATGGGATTGTATAAATAGAGTGAAGATCTAAGTGAAAAAGGGAGTTAGGGAGAGGGAAGTATGAGATAGCAAAGTATAAGCATAGAGCAAGTCTCTAAGTGTATCTTGGGTCATAGAGTAGGAGAAGGCTCTACAGCTGAGTGCGCAGAGGCCTAGTTGTTCGTAGCTGAGTGCGCGGACCCCTGCAGCTGAGTGCACAGGGCAGAGTCAAGTCTGTAACCGAAGAAGGGAATAATAAAAGAAGTTTATTCCAAATTATGTGTATCTGTTCTTGAGTTATTACATGTTTGATATCAATTGCTAATGTATTGTTGATTTACCGCGCGCACTTGTATGAATGATTTATATTGCTAATTATACTTTACACATGCAAGTAAGCTAAGTTAATCAACTAATATCGGATTACTAGTAAGGACTGGGTAATAACATTGTTCGGCCCCCGAGTAGGGTTGCGCGAAGGCAGCACCTTAGGCTACGAGGAACGGGTAAGTGCGCGTAGCAATGTGCATGCACGGTCGAATTGCGGACCACTTGAACCCATCAGACATCTCTAGGGTGCAGAAACCTGGTTCTAGCACCCTCCCATACTAATTCAGGTGAGACCTCAGTCCGCGCTCTATGGACTATTTCCAAAAGGGCCAGTAGTACCAGGATTTGTTTGGTTAAATCACCTCCGAACCTAGGTCAGGCCCAACAAGCGAACAACAAGTTTCATGTGAGGAGGAAAATGAAGGAAAATAATGGAAAATGAAGAAAATAGAGGCCTCATTAATAAAAAGGCTTCTGAGGATCAGTGGGCAGGGCTTGGTTAGTTCAGTGTTGGAGATCTCTCTCATTATTTTCTCTCTCTCTCATACTCTTGGAGACTTAGATTTTTCTTGGAGCACTCTTGGATGGTGTGGCATATTTAGATTCTTCGAGAAAGAAGGTAAAGGAAGAGAAGGAAAGAACAAGAGGGCACCAGGATTATTTTCTTGCAAGTACCAAGTTGCATGTATGATTTCTTCACTAGTTTTAGCATGCATGGAACATGCATGTGGTTTCTTGGTTGTGATTTATCACTGGCATGGAGGATTTCCTGGATTGACAGTCGATTGCCTAGATTTTCCATTTCCTAGATAGCCATGGTGATTATGGGTTTACTTTCATGGTTTGTTTTTGGTTGGTTCTCATGTTCCCTAGCTTGGGTTAAGTTATTAGTCCTGGAATCTTGGTTGAACAAACACTATGGAAGCCCTATAATAGCTTGGGTTGAGTTACTAGTACTAGAATCCTTGGTTGGAAAAATGCCCTAGAAGCTCTTGGTGGGTTGAGTTACTAGTCGTGGAAGCCTTGGTTGGAAAAACGCTCTGGAAGCCCTATATAAGTTATGGGTTGAGTTACTAGTTCTATAAGAATTGGTTGGACAAACACTCTGGAAGCCCTATAAGGCTTGGATGGAGACCAATATGATGATGGTTTTCTAATGTCTGACCATGAGGTGGAATCACTGTTTGATGGTTGAGGTGGATGGCCTCTGGAAGCGATGGATGAGTTTTGATCGATGTGTTCTATGAGATCCCACATTCATGCTTGGAATATGGCACGGGGATGAATGGATGAAGAGATATTTGGCGCAACCATTCTATGGTCGGGTGGAACATGGTAGTCCCATCTCTGGTTAGTTTATTGCATTCATTGATGAGAAATTCAATCCATTGATTTTCATGTGTAAAGGTAATGATGTATATATGGATTTTGATGGTTGATATGTTTATTTTATTTCTGGTCTTATTATGCTAGTTATATGCACATTTGATGACAATAGTTATGTATGGTTCTCAACATGTATTTACTTGTATATGAATGGATAA
Organism: Pinus taeda; assembly: GCA_000404065.3. Taxonomy (NCBI): domain Eukaryota; kingdom Viridiplantae; phylum Streptophyta; class Pinopsida; order Pinales; family Pinaceae; genus Pinus; species Pinus taeda. The sequence continues at coordinate 21,657 of APFE030037880.1, forward strand.
TTTGTCTATGACCTAATAGTTGAATATACAACAAATGACATGAGGGAACAATGGTTCATAGTGATTCTCATATAAGTATGAGATCTCTACACTTAATTTTGTTGTTTACACTTGTAGGTTACATGTTGATGATATGTTTGACGAAATGCCTATCATGGCTAGTAGGGGTATTTTTAAGGTCTTTTTGAGTTTATTTCTTTTTCCTAATTGTTTCTCTATACTTTTCTTGATTTTAAGCTATCATTCCATTCTAGGCAGTGGCCTGGGATTTTGGCTTGAAAAAGTGGCTTAAATCTCAAGGTCACTGGAACAACACTGGTAATTTTGGTCCACATTCGCCAGCAAGCAGGCCTGTGAGAGCGAATTTAGGTTGTTGTTCACTCCCTTGCCCATAGCATGAGAGAGACTATGGCCTAAGAGACCTAAAATAGCAATGGGACCCAGGGACAGGTTGTCTGAGTGGTTGACTTGTCTCTTGAGGGTTCTATTCATGATGTTGGATGACTATGTGTGATGTTACATTGATTCCACTTCCTTGAGGTCATGTAGGAGGTCAAATTTGATTATATTAGCCTCTTGTCGCATGTTTACCCTAGTTGGCATCGTTAATTTCAGTAGTCTTGAGAGGAAGGTGTTGCAATATCATCCTCCACTCATCACATCACCCTTGAAAGGGACTATAAAGGATCAAGTAGTAGAGGACGACATCCAACACCAATAAGAGTTTCTCAAACTATTGAAGGAGAAATTTTTTATGGCTTATAATAGGATGAAATAACTTGTAAATCAACATCATTGTGAAAGGGAATTTGAAGTGGGGGATTGTGCATTTGTGAAAATACAACCATATAAGCACTTGTCCCTCAAGAAGAAAAATAAGGACAATAAATATGGCCCCTATAAGGTGTTGCATACGATTGCAAGTTTGGCCTAAAAATAGGTGTTGCCTCATCTTGACGTGTACATATAGTCTTCCTTGTTTATTTCTTTAAGAAGGTCATCAGTGATAAGATCCCAATATAAACTCAGTTGGGCATATTGCTGAAAGAAATTCAAGGTGGATTAAGGTCCTTATGGTGGAAGAAAGCAATATGGCAGTGTAAAACCCTTGTACTTGTTGAAGAATCTAGGGAAATTATGTGTGGTGTGATTCTTCGTTATTTAATAAAAATTTGTGGAGTATTTTTAATTTTTCTTGTTAGCTTAATGTTCTTCTTCTTATTATTAATTCATGTGTGTGTACTTCATAAAACTGCTACCAAAACATAAGAACAAGAACACAAGACATTGGCTCCCTACTAGGGCCAAAACCTCTCTTCTCTTGAGAGGAAAACCCTTTAGTAAGTTTATCTTATTGAAGCTTATTATTGATCAATGCCAAACCCTAGACCCTTGACTAGGATGTCCTCCAAGCACAAGTCAAGTCCTTCCTCTATTCTGCACTTTGTTCCTAGCACATTGACTTCCTTCTTCTGGCACTTTGCTCCCCAACACTTCATCCTTTTCTTCACTGATTTGTCTAGAGATATACCTTGGCTAGTTAGCTTCTTGATGAGATATTCTTCTTCCTTCCTTCAATATGTTCTTCACTTAATGATACACCCTTCTCTTGATCCAACGAGGTTCTTCTTGAGGTAGGTCTACAAACTTGATGTGACTGAACATCAGCCCTAATTTTCCCACATGTTGAAGGTACCCTTGGAGAGTTAGGGTCCTTTTTTCCTTCGCTAGAGAGAGGGACTTCTTTTCTTGAATTTGGAGGCCTTGTAGGCCTAATATTTAACCCAAACACTAAAAAATTATGAACTGTGATATTACTGTTGTTATACCCGCAAACTGTCCTCCTTTACTTTGCCCGTGTGACTGTTTCTTGCCGTAGAAACAATCCCAAAACTTCGATTTTTCTTCTCCTTCCTTCATTGCACTAGGAGACCCTTAAACTTTTCTTTTTGTCACTTCTTCTTGGCTTTTATACTTCACTAATTTCATATGGGAGTTTCTTGACATTATAGTGGAATAGACAACCTCTATATATAGAGGACTATCCCTCCTTTTAGGCTGAATAGAAGGCCGACATGAATTTATTTCATTTTTTTGCTCCATTTGGAGGACGTTGTTTCATGGAAAGGACTTGAGACTTTTATGCGAGGTATCCTTTGACCTTTATACTATTTTATACATAGTGTAACATGCCCTCAAAGGGTATTACATAAATACATTAACTCTTGACTTCCTAGAAGAACTTAAACATGTGCTTGACCTAAATTAATGAGCAAGAAACTCATTGAAAAATACCATAAAAATAATTTCTCTTTTCTTGAATAAATACAAAAGTCAAACTTACATTTATGAATACCGAACCTAGTTACACTTCCTTCAATAGTACTAAGGGTAGGGTTTATGGGAGATATGTTGGATAGTTGTGGAAGATGAGGGAAAGTTGCAATGGATACATAATATTTGTGGAAGGAATGATATTTTAGGGCACTTGAAGAGAATGTATAGTTGACGAGTGGTAGGAAAGTAAGTTGCAAAAAACTAGGAGACAACAAAGAGAATTTCAGTAGATATGAGCAGCATTAAGTAGTCCAAGGTTGTGGATAGGAGGAATCGGAAGCTCAGAGTTGCGAAATATTGAAGTAGGTGAAGGATATAATTCTAAAAATATAAGGATCTAGAAGAGATGGGATACGAGAGAAGAATAGAGAAAGCATAGACCATCAGAATTCAAAAGGAATCCAGCCACCATAAATTCCAAGACAATTGGTCGTGATGATTGATCAGAGTACTCCGATGGATGAAGAGATGTATTTCAGCATCAGGTGTTTATTTCTTGAGGATGATTCATTATCCACAAGAAATAATCTGCAAGGCAGTGGTGTAAATAGTTATCTTCCTAACCTCCCCATGGTACTTTATCAAAATCTTGTCAATTTTATTTCAAAATTAGTTAAAACTTTGAAATTTCATAAAGAGAATAAAGTATATGTCGTAGGTAGCTCTGGTAGGTCTATTAGTTCTAGTGTTAGTATTCAGTCATAGTATATAAATTTTTCACAACCTAGTCCAGAATCTTTCATTATAGTTTCTCCTAGTCATATACTAATGGTTTGGAATGTGGCGATATCATTCACATGATGTCTTCATTTTGTTGGTCAAGGAGATGAAGATGCATAACAACATTTGTACTTGTGTGAAGTCGTTTGGAGTAAAACAAACCCAAAAAGATTCTAAGATTATTGAATTATATACAACTCTATGTGATATAGCACTCTAATGGTTCATCATGTGGTTTGAACTAAATCAAAATTTGACACTTGATTTGGTTAAACAAGAATTTATCAAGGAACATAAGCTTCCTCAAATAGAGCATCATGGTTAAGATGAGTTATGGGATAACACACAACGAGAGTGAGAGACAACATGGGAGTGCATGTAATGGTTTAAATATGCCATTGGAAAATTGTGTTATCTTATTCATTTGCATCATTAAAAAGACCAGTTCATTAAAGCATTATTACCGCTAACTTGATTTCCCTTGACGTAATAAAATATTGACACAATATGAAATGCATTGGATCAGTCCATGAATATTGAAGAAATGGTAAGATATCCTCATGATTATAAAGTGGAAAATATGTCTGGTGATCCTACTATTATTAGCTTACAACATCAGATCATTGATCTAACTAAGAGATTGAAGGATATGAATGTTGCAAGACCGTATCATCCACATATTTGGTGCACTATTTTTCATGTTGAAGAACATCATGCTAATGATTTCTTGAGGTCGCGGAATATAGGACCTTCTACTATACCAAAGGGTCCCTACTTCCACATTCAAGACCTTCAGGAGTGTTGGCATAAGTTTCAACCAATGTTCCTTATTATGGACATAACTAGTATCATGTGTTCCCCAATCACCAAGGTACACCTGCTAATGAATATTTTGAAATATTCCACACTTATGGTCATGCACCATGACTCTGCTCTATTTTGCAGAAGTATTCCAATGTTCTAAATAACATGTTTTGTGAGTTCCATGGGCCTCTAACTCACCATACTGACTAGTGGAGAGCCTTAGATTCCCTGGTTTATTGCTTATACTACACTTCATTTTGGGTTAATTAAGATCCTCAAGGATGAGGAGGAGGTGGAATAAGAGGGGGGAGAATCGAAGGTAGAGGTCCAGTTTGGTTCTACAACTATGATCAAGAGTTCCATGTTTCCCTTGATTTCCCATTGCCAAGGAGGCCTTGGTGTTATCAATGCTGAGTAAATACACATGCTATTGAAGATTGTCTAGAATTAATTTCTCGATGGGAAGAATGCAACAAACAAAGGTGTGTTAATCTAATTAATGCAAAACCTATTGAGAAATACGGGGTCAATCACTGTAGGTGATTTCTCTTTCTTGATAACTGATTGTGATGTATTTTTTATTTACTTTGATTATCTTCTTCTTATGCTTATTATTATTAGTGTTCTTCTATCGTCAACTAGCTACCAAAAATAAAAGAACAATGAGACAATAGGACACAAGATGTAGGTGACCAAGTAGGTCCAAAACCTCTTCAATCTTGAGAGGAAAACCCAAATGAATTCTTCTTCTTATATAATCTTTAATTGATGAATTCCAAGACCTAGACCCTTGACAATGAACTTCTCCATGGCCAAGTCAAACTTACCTCATGTCAAAGATAGATTCTTCTTGACTGCAATCTCTTCTTCAACTTCAATCTTTGACCTTGCAATTCTCGACTTTCTTGACTACAATTTTCTTCCTCCTTGACTACAATTCTCAGCCTCTTGAAATATACTATACTTTTTGCATGTGTGAAACGTTGAGGATGTTAGAGATTCCTTTTCTCCTTCACTTGGGCAAGTTTTCTTCCTTTCATTATTCAACTTGCTACTTTAGACTTCTTTTACCCTTGATTCACTTGTTCAACCTGACTGTAATCTTAACTTGCTGCAGTAGAGAGTGTGCCCTAGTTGCAGGTCACACATGTGAGGAAATGAGCCCAAAACAAATATAAAAGATAACAAGTTTATCTCTCCTCTAATCCTCTTCTTCTTCACTTGATTGAGACCCTTTTTTGCCTTGTTAATTGAAATTATCAATTGATCATTGATGATCATAGAATAAGGTCGAGTCCTCTTATATATAGACTTCCTCACCCATGATTTGAGGTCGACTTGAAGTTGTCCCTAGGATGACTTGATCTTTGAGAAAACCGACTTGTGTTTTGCATTTATGATTTGGCATTGGAGAGTTCTTTGACTAGACTTTGACTCAAATAATTTTTTCTTACAATATGTAACATGACCAAATGGGTCTTTTCATACATGATAATGATCTAGAAGCTCTCAATGGGATCTTGACCTAAAAATAAATTTCCTTGAGCATGAAACCCATGCCTCAAGATCAACAATAATAAATTTATTTTTCTCATTACATCAAATACATAAAAGCATGACTACATACGTCATTATGAAGACTGAACCTACTTACATACTTCAACAAAACCAAGAGAGGATGATTCAGTTTCATAGTGCAATATTAACATTATTAACAGAGGGCGTAAACTCATTGGAGTTGATACAGAGGCACCTGAGCAATGCAATATAATAAAAAATTCATCTCCAAAGAAATCATATGAACCTATCCAATAGAAGGATTATTACAAAGATGTTGTTGGGATTTTCATGCAACCAATTTCTTCTTATAGTCATAAAGTAAAATAACAAGAAAATGGGTAAATGAAGGAATCTTGACCTCCACAAGAGACATATTAGTTTTTCATGGAATGGTTTAAGTTATTTATACATATTATGAGTGATGAACAACTTTTTGGGAAGTTACACAAGAATCTTAAGACTGTTGTAAAGGATGAATAATTCTTAGAATGACCCATTTATGTTAACTTTCCTTTGCGTCATTCTATACATGTTCACTGCAACAAGAGAAGAATAGGAAGGGAGTTTCATATTGATGCCCAAATCATCGGATACCAGATAAAAGACACTATCTTGGATCTAGGATCTATTGTGAATATATTGCTGTGAAAAAACTGGGAAGAATTGGGAAGGGCCAAGCTAGTGTTTTCTCCTATTCAGTTACACATGTTAAAACAATATTGTATTCTTCCCAATGGTCCTTTAGAAGATGTCGAAGTTCATATCACTTGAGTGAACACATACGAAAACTTTGATGGGATTTATATTATGGGCAACAAATATCCTTATCCATCTTTGTCGGGAGTAGACTGGGCTTTTGAAAAAATATGTTTTTATTGATCTTAAATGAGAAACCAGGACCTTTGAAGTAGAAAGAGTAAGGGTTATCCATCCATTGGATCCTTATCAAGGTCCAAGATTTACAAAGCTTGTTGACGATGTACAACAACCTAATATTCAGGATCAGTTGTATCAACTAACTACAAGGAAGATGGAGGATCATATAAATCCTATAGAATATGGTTCTTTCAATTAGAGGAGTGTCCAAAATACTAAATCTAGTTTAGATGTTGTGTTGGATGATTGGAAACATGGAGATCATGACCTTCACTCTAGACTTTGTGCAACTATTTATTGTACTCTATGAATCAATATGGAGGTAAGGAATTATCTCACTTTTAAAGGAATTAGATTTGTTTCTACTTTTATTAAGGGATTTGAGTTAGATATTAAAGAAATGCAAATAATTCCTTTGATGGATATTTATTTACAAGAAACCCATTGTAATGCCCCACTTAAATCTTATCTTACAATCTTGTTAATGTTTACATTATTTGAAAATATTGAAAAATATTGGTCTAATATAAAATTCATGATTTCCATTATTCAAATTCCCCACTTACCTTCTCAAATTGAATATTAGGTAGGATATGGTCTCCTTCCATTATTTCATAATATATGTATTCATTTCACATTACCCAATGTACCCTCACATTCATTAAGGAGAAGACATGGTCCTCTCCATGTAATTACATCTCACATTCCCCAATGTACCTTCACATTTACTTGGGAGAAGACATAGTCCTCTCCATCTTATCATCAATATATATATATATATTGCTTTCACATTCCCAAATGTACTTTTCAGATTTACTTGGGAGAAGACATGATCCTTTCCCATTAAATTCTCAATTTTATATTCATCTCACATTTCCAAATGTACTCCTAGCTTACTTGGGAGAAGAGAAGTCAACTGTAAGGATGGATGAGAAGTTAATGACATTAATTAGAGGTGGTTGAGATGGAGACGGGAAGGAGGATATAAAAGGGAAGGGAGAAGGAAGAAAGGGGAGGTTGGGGGGTCTTACTTATGATTGTGGGGGTTGGTTGTGATTGTTGGGACTTGTTATGATTTTGGGAGACCTTGGAAACCTATGGAGGTTTCTTGGGTTTGAGAGGAGGAAAAGTATTGTTATCTGGTTTTGCACATTCTTCTTGAGGACACCCTATATCTGGTTGGACTTGGACACGGAGGGCTAGGGAACCTGTGGAGGTTTCCTGGGATAGGAATTTGTTTCCTAGTTGGCTGGGAGGTAAGTCCGGTTGGGTCGGTGAGAAGGAGTGTTCAGCTAGAGCTATAAGACAAAGGTATCATCATCAACCACCGGAACAGGTATTTTTCCATGGACTGCTCTTGTTAAGTTGATATCAATGGAATGCTCACCTTAATTTATGTTGCTTATGATAAAATGATAAGATGTTAAATGTTTAAATCTTTGTGAGAAGGTCAGCAAGCTCCTTTTATTA
>APFE030037882.1:6147-20581 GCA_000404065.3 Pinus taeda
TTTCATTATTTTTTTGAATTTTTAATGTTTTTTGGGGTCATGATAAAATATTTTACATCATTATTTCAAAACGTTGAAATTTTACCCTTGAAATTTTTTTTGTTATCCCAACGTCAACACTTTTCGTTTTGAGGGTGTTTTTTGGACAATTTTTGCACAAAAATTTGGTTTTCACTGCCCTTTCTGTTGAAAATTTACCCTAGAAAAAAAAGGTGTTATTCCCGCACCAACACTTTTCGTTTTTAGCACTGTTTTTGATGTTTTTATGGGGTTTTTTGGCCAGAGTTCCCGTTTTGAGTTTATAGTTCCCGTTTCAAAGTTTACATTGTTTCTAATAAACCCTGTACGAAGGATAAGGATTGGGAGCTCCTGGCAAAAGGGTAAAGGCATCTATTGTACTTGGCTCTTGGATTGGGCAAACTAGGTAGACTTGGTGGACTTGGTGGGGCTATGAAGAAAGCCTCAAGTATCCAAGGGTAAAGCAAAAGGGTAAAGGGTTAAAGGATCCTTACTTCATGGTTATCCCCTCCTAGTGATATTTGAGGCTTATTGGACCAAGGCTTGGGTTAATATCTCACTTGGTTGGTATTTGTTGCATGTGATGCTTGTAATGATGGCTCATTGCTCCTTTTATAGTTTCGACCTTCAGCGATGAGACCTTTGTTCAGTAAGCAAAATGAATCCTTCACTTTGGTACATGTGCGCGACTCTATTTAAGGAAATTCAAGCTCACCCCTTAAGCTACGAATCCACATTGCCTCTGTTGCAACATTAACTTTGCCTCTTTATTCATATTTTTTGGTGGATGGGGAAACCACCTTCTACTTTGTTTTTAAGACCAAACTATGGGTCCAGATCCAAGATCAAACACATAACCTTAGCTTGACTCCCTACCATCTCATATCTAGCCCAATCCGAGTTGGTGTAATCGACCCAATAGGTTCATATTCTTGTTGCAACACTTGATACCAAGATTATACGTACACTTGATATAACGAACAATGATATTTGCATACTTCAGGTGGCTCTCGTAACACATTGATCACCACATTTCATTTGCAACTAAGAAATTGTTTGACGCAGAAAGAAACTATATAAATACAGAATGAGAGGGCTTAGCAATGGCATACATGCTATAGAAATTTAGACATTACATTTTCCTTCTTAAATATCTAAACTTTTTTTTGATATAGTATCCTCTCCTCTGGGCAATATTCATTTGGTCTTGAATTTCAAGATAATAATTAATGAAACCGTTTAGATCATATACTGATTTTCATGGTAATAGCTTGCCTCATTCTCTACCTTGGCAATCTTGTCATATTTTTTCCTCACATGTTTGATTGTTGACCCAACTGCATCTACAGTGGCTTCATTAAAGGCTAACCCCACCAAGGCTAGGGTTTCTAAGCTAGTTTATTTTGTATTAAATACAATAGCTTCATAAGTTAACACAATCTGTTTATCTTTATCAAATTGCCTTCTCTTGTGAGACTTCCTCACTATTTTCTTTGTTTTATTATAAAATGTCAAATTGTACAAGTTAACCACATCCACAGAAGTGGGTGTAAGCATATTTACACTAGTGATCAACCTAGGTGTACTAAACATTGCCAAGTGTTTAGGAATGTACACTTCGTCAATTGATCTTGCTCCAATAGCTAATAGTATATTCATCAATCTTTCTTCTTGCCTTTTATTAAGCCTCTCAGGTTTGGCATCTGCCTCAACTTTCTTCCTCTCCTTGTCAATTCTCATTTTCTCTTCTTCAAATATCCTTTTAGTATCTGCCTGTTCTTGAGCTGCTATCTCATCAGCTAGTCTTGTATTCTCAGCCTCTTAGGATCTTCAATCTCTTGCTAGAGCCTCTCTTCTTTAGCCTTTTCTTTAGCTTCCTATTCTATTTTTCTAGTAGCCTCCAGTTCTTTAGCTTGTGTGGCAGCTTCCTCCTCCCATTTCTTTTTTTATTCCTCAGTCCTCTGTAGAGTTAGCCTTCTTTCATTGTCTTGTAACCTCCTTTGTTGCATAAGGGTAATAAATCAAACATAGTGAGTAGTTTGTAGGGATTATTAATGGAGAAAGAGAATAGAAAGGGCAATAGCTCGGAAGACAGGAAAATTTCTTTTTGTGGTCATCGGAGGAGAGTAGTAAACTGGGAAGACATGGCCCCTATTTCGAATCTTCCTTCTCGATTGGGATAAGGGGAAGGGGTTTGTGGCTGGGAGGGAAAGCATGTGGTCTGATAATAGATGGAGAAATATGGATATCTACCCCTATCTTATCCAAATCTAAACGTATTTAGGGATGATATTGGTTTTCATTTGTTTTACGGGAGGTATCATTTTTCACCAAGCCCCCAATCTGGGTCTATGGTCCTACAAATCCTATAAAGGGAGGATTAGGGAGGGAAATATTTTGATTTCATCGCCTACTTCCTTACCCACTGCACTTTCCCAAACTGAACTATCATATCAAGAAATAAAATCCTAGCTCCTTAGATTTGTTAATGGATGAAATGATATAGATTTCTAACCTAAGGAAGCCTGAACAAAGTCAAGGGTAGGGTTAATCAGGGTGCCTTTCACGCTAACAACAAAGTGAAGGTGTTCACCTTTCACGCAGGGTTTTGTTTCCTTAAACAGAGTTCATGAGGGTACCATAATAAAATGAGGAACTAAACTACCTAACCAAGAACAATCACCTCTATGAGGCTACACATATTGAAAGCCTTTGAGGGAAAGAAATAGAAGGTTATCCCAACCCAGAAGACCTTGACAATCTCAAATTTGAGGGAAGAAAATAGGATATAATGTAAGCTTGGCCATTATTTACTACTTTTTGGCCCACACTGGAAAATCCAGGTGAAGGGAGGTCCTTAAATAAAGGGCCAAGGAAAGTATTGAGAAAGCCTCTTATTTTACAAATCAATACCTTGCCATGACTTTTGTAATGAATAGGGGCTATGCCCACTATTTTTCACCCGTGTACACCAGGGTATTTAGAAACACACTCGACCAATGCCCCATACCACCCAATAGTAATTGAAAGGTATCTTTCAAGTATTGACTCATATGCTTTCGGTGACTAGGAAGTTTCTCAACCAATGACTTCATTAAGTGGGCTAAAATAGTGGTGGGATAGACAAATAAATAAATATTATGTTTTTACATGCTAACTCAACTTTACTTTCACGTATTGACTCATATCATTTCATAGGGATAGCATAAAGAGAGAGAAAATAAGACATAACTCCATAGATCACTTGGCGAAGTGTTTCTTATGGAAAGGCTTGCAGACAAATATGGCATGGTTTGACAAGGGGGAAAGGCAAGTCCAGAAAACTCAAAAATGCCCCGAGTCTTTACAGAGTAACTTCCGAATAAGGAGAAAAGAAAAGCCTTTTCATTAGCAAGTTCTATGGTATCTTTATAATATGATGCAAATTGATCACTTTGGCAACTAATAGGGCCAAGGAGATAAGTCAAGTAGTGCCTCCATAACTTGACACCCGAAAAGACATAACTCCATAGATCATTAGATAAAGTGTTCTTCTACTACGAGATCATCCCAAAAGGAACTGAAATAGGAAATCACGAATTCAAAGTACAGGAAATGAAACGGAGGAAGGGCTTTATGAAACGGGACTGAAAATAATAGGAAATGAAACATTGAAACATGGAACAACACCAAGATTTCAATATTACTAACCTTCCTTTAGCAATAATAAGTGGAAGCAGGTAGAATCAAGCAAGGTGAAGTAAAGTCCAGAGACACAAAATGGTAATAAGCACTAAGGATACAACCGAATCAGGGTATAGAAAGGAGAGAGTCAATGGTATTTTTCCGATTGGGTTGTAAGTGTACCACGCTAACTGAGTCAATACATTAATGAGTTAGTGGGAAAGATATGCAAGCCAGTTGGGATAGGTAGGTCTTTCTTAAAGGAACAAAGATGAGAATATATGAAGAGAATTCTAAAAAAGAAAAGAGAATTACTAGAGAGGGAAAAGAAATGGAAAGACATAATACCTTCTCCCGCCTTTACCCTTTACACACACAGTTGGCAATGAAAAAATTATCAATCTTCGAAACAAGCATGCATGCAAGTAGTAGATCTTTTGGCTTCTGATCAGAGGTTTCTTTAGGGAAACGTGAGTGGGTTTTATGGTATTATGGAGTGAATCAACAAGGCTCGTGGAGGGATGTATTTGGTGTAGTAGGAGTGTGAAGGGATATTTACATGGAAATGGAATACTCCTAATTAATGATCTTAGAATCAAAACTCTAGTCTATGATCAGATCACTGAGCTCATATGAGAGGCTGCTCTATCCCCAATATTTCATTTCAATGAGCAAGCCAAGCAGCTACCTATCTATAATTTATTGATAACATATTTCGTCTGCTGCCACCCTAACTTATTAGATGCCTTACACTGACTCTTAGCACAACTAAAGAGACTTCTACCAAAAAGCACCTCTATTCTTGCAGTTTATGTACTTGCTGACGACTTGACCACCCCTGTTCCTACTATGATATTTAGATGAGATGAAACCAAGGATTGGGGTTCATCAATCCTTGATATTAAACATCAACTATGCTCCTTGGATCGTGGGCAAAGAACATTACAAAACCACACAAGGAGTTAAGAAATTATAAGGAACTTCAAGACATTCATTATAGCTATTCCTGAACTAGACGAAGTCCAAAAGAGAGATCGTTTCCTATACCCAGTAGGCAATGATGTGGAAGTTTTAGGAAAGGAGGATAGTCTATAGATTCTATGGCATTGTGTGGGGTTCTATTCTACCTCTAGTTTCTTAAAGCATAACACTTTCTTTCTTTGAGGCTTAGCTTAGTCAATTGACCCACCGAGAAATGTATGTCAATTGAGCCTTCTCCTGTTGGTCAAGTACATAGTTAATGAGTAAGTGGAGTGTGTTAGTGCTCGAATCTGCCTCAGGCTGAGGAAGGCAAAACTTGAGGCAACATCATACCAAGCTCAGTCTCGTAGCTAGCCCTACGAGGACAGGAGAGGGCTCTCTCCGGGTCTATCTCAAAAAAAGGTAATCAAGAAGGCTCGAGATGACCAAATTGATGATTGATTTTAGGCTAGGTATTAAGTACAAAGAGTTTAGGATTGATTTTTTATGATTTTGTTGAAATCAAGGGAAAGGCAATTTTTGGTGCGGGGATGAGGCACAGTTTTTGCAGAGGTCCACTTGGGGCAAGATAGGCGATTGTTTTGATGCCTTAAAGTAGGTGAGATGGATATATCAGATCGGTGAGGGGCTAAGTAGAGCAAGGGGTCTCAAGGATTCTCCTTAAACTGAAGAAAACATAGAATATTAAACAAATTTAAAGGCAGAGCATAGCAATTTCATGGATTCTACCTTAACACTTCATTTGCTTAATAAGAGAAGATTCAATATATAATGATGCACATACACAACTTAAAAATACTGAGAGAAAAACACCATCAAGACATAAAGCCACATGGATCCCAAGTAGTGCTGCAAAACCCTGGTATTTCCTTTGCCAAAATTGCTGGTAAAATATGTACAATATAGTCTCAAACTATCCCAAGAGTCCCACCTCTGCTACTGAATGAATAATTACATATATAGACCAAGCCAAACCATTCCCTAACCTCTAGGGGTCGAGCTCCTCCTTCTAGGATCTGTTTCAAACAATTCTAAACTGAGCACTACAAACTAGGCAATCAAAACAACTTGCCTCTATAAACTTGGAAACCAATTCATTCATTAATTTTTTGACATTTTATGAATGAATCTTCTAGAATAGGTAAAAGAGCCATGTTAATCATGAAATTACATTAAGTCACATCAAAAAGGGTGAAAAATCCCATGAAAAGTCAAGACTGGTCAAAAGCTGCGTTGTCCTGAGCTGAAAGTGAAAAACTGGCCAATTTCCCCTACGCGTAGCGTGCCATTTCTCTACGTGTAGTGCGCCTTTCAGGCCAATTTTGAGGTACTTCCCGGCATCCAAATGAGGCACAAGTGGGCTTGTTGGAACGGTCTGAATGTCTACTTTCCAACCCAAGTGGAATTTTTCAATTTAATGGCCATTTTCCCCTCCACAATTGCAATCTCCCAAGACTGCTTCCTATGTGTCCAAAAAGTGGCAGAAGGTCATTTTTTGCTTGTTTTTTTTTACCTTTTGTGGGCTCAAATCTTCATGAAATTTCTTGGCCATGACTAAGCAGATGTATTGTGTCATGAAAAATCCAAAAATGCAAACTTTTCCTTAATTGGAACTCTCCAACGAAAGCGTAGCGCCCGACGCGCTACGCGTTGGGAGCAAAAACCTGTTTTTGACAAAAATATTTAAAAACGACCAAAATTGCTCCAAATTGTCTGAATTTTGAGCTGGGAGTGTATCATTGAGTTCCATGCTCGCTGAAGGTGGCATCGGCCAAAATATGAAGTGGATCGGGCCTTTTCCTCCGTTTTAGTGCATTGGCCAATCGTCTCTTGAGAACCTTCATTTTTGCCTTGCACACGTGCATGCAGGCCCAATAATGATTCTTCATGTGGTGGAGCATATCTTTGTCTCTATTGGCTTTCGCCAACAACCTCTCCAAGTGAGTGTTCACCCGAATAAGCATGGATTCTCAATCTATGGGTGTCAAATCACCGGGTCTCCTACGGGCCAATTCCCGGTCTTCACGAATCTTCCGCTGCTCTTAAAGCTCGTGCTTATCCTCCAACTATTTGTTGCACTGCTCTAAATAGTTAATCACCCATTTTTCCATCTGCAATTTCTTGTGCAGCGACTCATTCTCGGCCCTTTTCTCTCGGATGATCTCCTTGAGCTCTGAGGCAGGAGAGTTGGCCTCAATATCAATAACATGTGTGTCCTGACCTCTTGAAGGACCCTCATCAATCATGGGCCTCTTGCCCCTGTCTTGAACCTGTACCTGTGCTGAAGAAGGTGGCAATACCCCTTCCACATGATGTGGAGATAGTACTCACTGTGTCAATGAAGTCAACGAGACCCCTTCCACCCCGGGTGGAGATAGTACTCGTCGTGCAGCTGTAAATAAGGCTCTGGGGCCTTTCTGATATGTGACATATGCTGGAGCATCAACATGCTCGGTCTCATGAATGTTTGACTACTGTGTAGGCCCCTCATGAATATCAAACTGCTGAGAAGGCCCTCCCTCATCATGGACAATCTCAGGAGGTGGATGTGGCACTATGAAGAAGTCGCGAGAAATGAAATCCTCCCATGGAATACCTTGCTGTGCCAACTGATGCATCACTATGATCTCGATCAGTGCATAATGATATATGCTTTTGAGTTGCTGTGTGGGGCTCTTCCTTTGCACTACGGGCCCCATCTTCTCTATATTCTGGCGCATGAAAAAGGGAATGTTCGTCATTCATACCCGGGTAAAATGCATCAAAAAACGGATATGGTATGAATATAAACGTGAAAATTGGCCCTCATAAGTAAAATAGCGCATGATAAGCCTCATCAAGGGTGCATACTCCTCCCTTAGGAATTTGAAAGGAAAAACAACAGTGAGGTTCTTCACGAATCCGGGTTTGATGTATGGTTGATAATGAAATTTTCCTAGTAGCTTGCACTTGGTCCACTCTTCCCCAACATTCGGTATCCCGGTGGCTTGAGCAACAACCTCGGGTGATAGTGTGAAATCCACTCCTGCAAGGTTCACATGGCCATTGTGAAAATGTAGGACAAACAAGCGGACTCATTCCCTGTGATGTTGAATTTGTGAGATCCTCTCATAATACTCAAAGCATGATTGGTATCGAAAACAAGACAGTGCAAATGGACAAGCTTGCAAATAAGCCAAAGAGGTGGGCTCCTCTCGAACATGCCGACCACCTTTACCACCCTTGTGATGCCTCCTAAATACTTCTTCCTCCAGTGTTGATCCACTGTAATCACTTTTCTCATAATATGATTCGGTTTCTGACATGGTTTGGAAAACAAATTTGCTGAACTGTATGTGTTGACTGTGCACACACTTGATTGCTGTTTGACTTTTTATGTTGTTACCAAGGGGACATAGAGACAAGGGAATTGTTACGGAAAGGGAAACATGAGGGAATAACGGGAAATGAAAATGAGGAATTTATGGAAGGGAAAAAACATAGGAAATTATGAAAATGTAAGACTTTGGAGTGAAGTAGGTTTTAGTGCTAAGTAGCATTTGGGATTTTATGAAGGAATTTTGTGGAATTTTATGGGAAATTTGAAAAGGAATGATGATGAATATGAGAGGAAAAATGAGGGTGAATCATGGGAAAACCTTGGGCAGCATATCTTTAAAACCCTAGCAAACTTAGTGTTGCATTTTACACATCAACATTAGGGTTTCATTTTTTTTTTCATTTTATGGCATATTGGTCATTTCTTCTTTACATTCAATTTGGAAAAACTAACCAAAACAATCGTGAAAGAGCTTACTTGTAAGTTTCTTGAGCTAAGAGAAGTGTATTGGGTGCTTGCTGCAAGTTTTAGGGCGAAATAGCCAACGCGTAGCGCCCTCTGCCCAACATGTAGCGCGCTCCCAACGCGTAGCGCCCATGTATTTTTGCACTACCAGAACCTCCCCTACGCGTAGTGCGCCACCAATGTGTAGCGCGCCACTCCCAACGCATAGCGCGCCACTAAGACTGCCCAACTTTGCTCAATATCTCATGAAATCGCCTTTGCAAGTTTTCACTTAGCTTGTGAGAGGCAAATGAGTTACAAATGGAGTTTAATGTGCTTTTATAGGCTTGCTTTAAATTTACATTTTCCCAAAACTCACTTTCTAATGTTTTGAGTGTTGATACTTTTTGAACTTAATTGGCTCTGATTTTTGGTTTCTTTTATTTGAAAAATTGGTTGAACTGATGGTTTCTTCTGAAAATTTTTGCAGGGATAGCTTCCAAGGTGCTTTGGCACAGGAGACCAAGGCTGCACTTTGACATTTGGAAAATTTGAAAATTTGAGAATTTTTACAAAAATGAGAAAATGACGTTTGTTTTTCAAAAACAGAGTTTTGAAAACAAGGTGGAAATTTAGCTGTAGAATAGTGAAAATTATTGAAATGATGCTTTATGAAGGACATCCCTCTGGCTTGCTGGTCCTTTATGACTTCTTAAGACAAAATTTGACTCAACCCTAGACCTAAGACCTAGAAATTTAGAACAAGACAAATGACTTTTTTGAAGACTTTATTGACTCAAACAAACCTGAACCAGCAGTGCCAAACAAGAGGGGGATAAAAGACACAAGCTCCTCCAGTAGAGTTATGGCATGCCTAACGGAATGTAACATGATCACACTGATGGGACACCTAATTATAAAATGCAAAGAGCTTTGATCTCTGGTGGAGGGCTACTAGACCGACTCTAACAGAGTGCCCCTATAAGAAAGAAACTTGGTTCTTCCTCAACCTACTAGCCGATCCCAAATAAGACCATTAACATGACCCTCATAATCTCATTAGTAGTACCAATAGTCAACAATAGCAAGAGTAGTAGCAAATGTAAGCTATACTGCATGAGGCGAAGGTCGCTCAGCTGGTGTAAATATAATAAAATATAAGAAAAGAGAATTGCTCTTTCCTAGGCATACCTGCCTTTCCCCGACACACCACCACTCCCCCGTATCCCTCTTCCCCACTTCATGAGGTGGGCACACCACCTTCCTGGGCATAAATTTACTAGACATACCTTTCCTGGCACCCACCATTAGTTGTTCATTAGCTAGGTAACTCTATGAGAGTCTGTTTCATAGTGCTTATTGCGAGTCTTAGTGTTATTGCTAGTGTAGAGATTGAAGTCATTTAGAGAGTGTGTTTCATATTAAAACTACCTTGAACTTGGGTGAGTGTCTCGGGTGTTTGGGTGTTAAGTTCACTCGGTGGGACAAGCTAAGGTGTGGGGGGTTTGAAGGATCCTTTCTATTCTTCTTATGCAATCAAACCAAAGAAACAAGTGAGCACTTGTTTATCCAATGCCACCTGACCAACTGGCTTTGGGACCGAGAGGCCCTCTACTTTTGACAAGCAGATAGGAATCGAAAAAGTATCACAAGCACTTTGTAATGATGGAGGCAACAACCATACAGTTGTCCCACCCTCAAGCAAGGAGGAGTTTTCCAAGATTCCAACTATGGAATACCTAGAAGGAGCGAAATCATAAGATCTTCAGAACCAAAGCTAAACAGCCCAGCTTAATATGGAACACCATTAAGACAAACATTTGAGAAACAATCCTAGCAGCTCAGGAAAAAGGATCTGAAGCCAATTCCCTGATCATGAACATCGAATACTAGACTATTGGTGGGAGGATTTCTCCACATAGTGGCAAACGAGGATTAGCAAGGAAACTCCTTTGCGGTAAAAGTCCAGAGAAATGAAGCTCGCCCACCCAACATCACATCAAGCTAAACTTTTATGGGGTGTCCAAAGTGAATCTAGTGGCCACAGATATAGGGGTCTTCAGAGATAACCAAGGAAGCATTCTCAAATTTTTCGTAGAATATAGAGGGATAGACACTAAGTACTTGTTTTAATTGCAGGCTCTATAAAAAGTACTCCAAATTTTTGTTGAGCATCACTACCTCAATCTCATAGTGGAAGGGGGTTCCAACCTCATCATTACTATGCTCAACCACCTCCTCAATGAGACCCCAACCACCATAGTCATAAAAAACTGATGCCTTGTAGCTACCATAGAGTCAACGGGCTCTCTTCTAACTAAACTACAAACCCACATCCATAGGAAAGCAAACAAACTCGCTAACAGACCGGAAAACAAGGGGGTGCACTTGGTATAGGGAGACCTAGATCTGAATTGGGATAGTACTAAAAATAATGAGCTAAAACAACATTTCCTTGAAATAAGCATAGAAGACCTCAATCACCAGCTAGGGATGAAAAAGAAATCCCTTGTACCATCATCCACTTGCAACAATTACATACTACATGTAGCATACAATGACATGGGGGTGGTACCATGTGAAGAGGTAGATAACTCTTCAACTCTGTATGGGACTCCAGCTCGCCTGTCGAGACACAATGAAGGAAACAAATAGATGGTGGCTCACCAGGACATACCCATGCTTAGTAATGAAGAGGAGAGGATACATCGAAATGAAAAACCTTCCTAGTGATGATGATATATTTGAAGTGGTTGGACGACCTACCCTCCATTCTAATGAGAATTCCTGCACATAAAATAACGTAAGGGATGGCCTCCATACTACTACACAGAAAAAGGATGGAGAAGCAAAGATGAGCAAGGAGAGGTTTAGAATGGAATATAAATTGACTATGCTAGTTAGTAAATGAGTCACTCCCAAGGCCAAAAACCATGACAATAAGGAAGTGGTAGTAGAGAAAAAGCCACTAGCCAGCAGACAACGGCAAGTGCATAGAGGCAGACCACCTGTTAAAGCTCAATAATGAAAGAACCTTTCATCATGGTCTATCAAGGAAAGGGACAAAGCCAATAGAGGCTCATTGTATAGCATAGCAAGGGGCTTATCAGATTGACACAAGCTAGCCATCCTTTGGTGGATTTGGGAAACAATGAATGAAGCCAGAAAGAAACAGAGGAATACTAGGTATGCCAATATTAAAGAAGAACTAGCAGACATTCTGCCTTATACTCGATATAATGCAGCCGCATGACCTACTTCTCCCACACCCTAGATGTATACTGGCATAACAAGGAAAAACTGGCAAGGTTAGTAAGGCTGCTCTATTGCTAAACTATTGACTCACCCACCCCAATCCACAAATTTATTGCTTGTCCACACCGGGAAAGGAACGAAGTCACTTTTCCGCATTAGGCAAGGGTTCTAGATGAGCATTATAATTTCAATGCCAATGTTCTGTGGGACATCTTCCAAGAACTAAGGAAGATCAATAAAAATGAGAAGTTTCTCCTACAAACAATTTAGGGCTTGGAGTGAAGCTCGGAGGAGGACGATGAGCAAGAGGAGACTGAACCGGAAACTATTCAGGAAGAGGCCGACACAACGCAAGGAGCTGACCCTTCTCATTCCATACTATTGAATGACACTGATGATTAAGCGACCAACGGCTTGGGTTCTTCCTATCTTAGCTTATTTTCTTTACAATTCATTTTTTTCGTAGAGTCGAATGTAATGGCCACTGGCCTAAATACTCAGTCTGTAAGGATCCCTAGGGACCAATCTCTTGTTAAAAGCCATGGGTCGGACATCATTTTTTTCATTATGTTTTGGAGAAGTGAAGGCCATAGGCTAGCAACTAGATAGATAGGAACTTGTTTTTTTTTGTGTAAAATAATCACCAATTTGAATATGAAAATAATGCAACTGCCTTTGCAGATTGAGGATCTAGTTCTGATTCTTAGCCTCGTACATAGTTTTGAATTTGTCCCATGCATCCTTGGTTGTAGAAGAATCAAGAATATTAGGTTGGACCTCATCTCAAACACCAAACATAATGATTAATTTGGATTTCTTATCAACTTTGTCAAATTTTCCCTGTGCATCGATATTAATGACGTGCTAGGTAAATGTCCCATTAACAACGTTCCATAGTTCTTCAAACTCAAGATGCGTTTTTTACTTTTGTCTTCCAAGCAGAATAGTTGGGTCCTTTGAGAAGTTGGGAGTCTCGAAGAAATATGAAAGGGGTTTTAACAACCATTTGTGTTGGAGAGAAAGTATTGTTCCCTTGATAAACAAAATGCTCTGCTGCATCAAATAACACACTGATTCCTTTATAATAAGAACACTCTGCTTCAAATAATAACACAATGCTTCCTTTATAATAAGAACATTTTGCTTCATGTAATAACGTACTGATGCCGACACCTTCCTCATTTGATGAAGATGATCACACCTTAACATGTATAAGATATGCTGCCACATGTTCTTGGAATCAAATTGTTGTGTCTGCAAACAAAGTAGATAAGACAAAGGCCACGTTTTGAAGTGATTTGGAGCTCCTTGCATGTCGACCAAGGCTCCTAGGTATTCATGGTGAATCTAATACCAACTGAAGGCAAGAAAGGTATGAAGTTTATTGTCATCATTTCATAAAGGAGATGTAATCTATTTGTATTTGTAATGAGACTGTTGAGTCCCAAACTTGCATCTTTCCTACACCTTTTTCTAGCTTCTTTTCATTCATCTAAACCTCCTAAGTCATCAGTATCATTGCGTATTAGTTAAAAAAGGGCATTTAAAGTGGTTTCTTCACTATGTGTTTGTGTTGTTATTTGAACTAGATTTTTGTTTATAAGCTGCAGAATCTTGTCACTTTCCGCAGCCAGCCCAACTTTCCGCAACTGTTTTGTCAAAGTCTATATTGCAAGTGTCTTCAGGTGAATCGAGCCACATGGGCAAGTTGCAAACGACGTGGACATGGACCGAGTCCTATTGGCTCAGTCGAATTCATCAAAAGAGGCCATAGTCAACGGTGGGCAAAGCGGTGGTCAACTTAAGAGTCCTACAGTGATAAAACTCTATTTTTCACCACGTGAAGCTTTGCGTGGTTGTTCCTAAATCTCAGGGGACAAATCAACACCTGTGGATTGCTCCATGAACGGAATCCAATAGCCACCCTCCAAAGATTTAATCTTCACAGCAGCCATAATGCTAAATTTCGAGACGTGGTTGTCTACGTGTCTTTTATTAGTGCAGATTGTAGGAAAGTAGTTATGTCATCCTCTGTTATAAATAATGTGTTCTCATACACATATTAGTTAGCTTTGGTAATGTAATTTTGACTATTAATGAGCCCATTGTGCCGTGACTTTATCTTTGTGTTATGACTGCATTTTAATACATGAGAATACTCTGTTTATAAGCTCAATTCATGGTTGATCGTTGATTGTCCGAGGATTGTGCAGAGGGTCCCTGCATAGGCCGAGGTTTTGTTTATTACTGTATAGTTTCATGCTTTATTTCTTTACATTCCTTATGCCATAATAATTCACTTGTATATATATTTCATTTCTTATGGTATTAATGTTTGATAGCTGTCCATAGCTTTTCACGTTTTATAATGTTGTTAACTGATCAATGCCTTTGTTTCAGATTACAATAGGCAACTCGGGCATTTTCACATATTTTTCTAATGACTAATGACATGGGATTAATCTTTTCCTTCTGCTGATTCATTTCGTTTAGTTTTTAATTCGAACACTATGTTATTTATTTCAGTTTTGCCCATTTACTCTTCTGCAAGATATATATTAAATTACTTATGTCATTTTCAGTTACCTCCTAAAGCCAGAGCGAGTTGAATGGTGAGGGATTGAAGTATGAATGCGTAGTTTGATATTAGTTTATTTTTCTGCAAATTAGTTATTAAATTTTTCATGTCATTCTCAGTTACCTCCTAAAGCCAGAGCGAGTCGAATGGTGAGGGATTGAAGTATGAGTGTGTAG
>APFE030037884.1:3271-13397 GCA_000404065.3 Pinus taeda
AGAGAACATACATAACCATCACATTCGCTGATAATAGAGTCACGTTTCTGGATCCTCAGCCTGAGTTACTCATAGACTAAAGTATGCAAGATAATGTCATATTAGAGTCAGGAAACTAGGGTGGGCACTACAACTCATCCTTCTTCTTTCACTCCAGCGCGACTCATGAGGATCTACGGTCTTCTTAGGCTCTTATCTTCACATTAGACGAGTTGTAATTTTGTCAAATGAGCTCAACTTTATCTCTACTAATAGTGTTCTTAGTGGAGTGATATTCCCACTAAGGGTCATGCCTTTTAGCCCAAGCTCACCTGAGCCTACATGCTCAAACGCCATCAACATAAGAAATAAAATTATTCTCATTGACTTACACCTTCTTCATTGTAGTCGTAGGTGCCCCTCATGCAACAATAAGAATAAATGATAATTTTAACTTGGGTCTTTAATCCACAACTTTAGGTACATTGCTTACAAAACCACTTTTTCGTGGTTCAACTCCACACAAACCTAGTACCTTGGGGGGTTGTGGGAGTACCTCCCAAGCTAGACATCTCAACACCTTGTCCGAGGCCCATGAACCAACATAATGTTGCATTTTTCAATGTAGCAAGAACTGGCTTCAACTTCTAGGCATCAATTACATGATCATATCTTTGAAAAAGGACATTGAACTCAAAAAGGAAAGTATAAGTATCCTCTTTAGAGAGACCATGAAAGTTTGGCAATGTTGAATGAAGAATATTCTTCGTTTTAGCATCTAAGTCCATCTCTATGATGGGGAATCCAAAGGATTCAAATTCTTCTTAGACAGTCTAGTGTGCCATATTTTCTAAGAGAGTTTCTTCTTCTTTTAATGGCGCCTTCAGAGATACGAGAAAGCTACTATCTTTAGGGTTGTAGGACTCCTTAGAAGAACATTGCTAACTTTCTGAAGGGTTTTGATCGTTGAATTGATTTTTAGGAAGGTATTATTCATTCTCCAGAGAGTCCTACCTAATTAGATGGAAAGATAAATTATCAAAAATCAAATCTTTTGTTGTATCATAGATTCATTCAACTCCCAATTTTTTAGCAGGACATTGTACAATGGAAGTATATGATTTAGGATTTTTCTTAGCAAGAGAAGTTGTTGTTGGTGCAAGTAGTTTAGTTGGCCTTGTTCTTTTTCCTCTTGCAAATGTCATGCAATGTTATATCAGGGGTTTTGTTGATAAATCTACCATGTTAGTCTCTACTCCTAGGAATCTAACAAGTCATTCTGAAATAAAAATAAAAGGCCAAAATAATTAAGTTTTGAAAATTCGAGAATCAACAGATAAATAAAAAAAAATTGACAAAAATCGATTGTACTATTGAGATTTCCTTGACAACAGTGCTAAAAATGATGTGCTTTCCAAGATTTTTTTCGAACTTGTGAATTGTTGTGCATAGTATATGTCAGTGCAATATGTTGTGTCCTAAAATTGTAGTAATATGATGGTCACCACAGTACAATATAAATATGCTTTTAGAGGTCACTAATATGACTAATAAAGTTACCAATCAAACGAGAACTATAACCTCAAAATGAGAACTGTAGCCAAAAAAGCCCAAAAAAACATGAAAAAACAACCCAAAAACGGAAAGTGTGTACGTTGCAATGACGTTTTTTAAGTAAATTTTTAGCATTTTTTAAAAATGCTAGTAAAAACCATTTTTTTTTTGTGCAAAGAAAACCATAAAATCCAAAAATGTTGATGTTGGCATTAACGCTTTTTTATGTTGCTAAAATTCCAACATTTTTTAGTAATGACATTAGAAATAAACTATCATGACTAAAAAATCATTAACATTCTAATGGTTTTCAATAATATGTTGAAGGTAAAATATCATGACTCGAAAAAAACCTAAAAATTCCAACAATTTTCAACCATGACATTAAAGATAAATATCATTACTCTAAAAAACATTATAATTTTGGTATTTTTCACCGATGGCATTAAAGAATAAATATCATGACTCCAAAAAACATTAAAATTTCAACAATTTTTATCCATGGAAGTAAAAACAAATATCATGACTATAACAAACTTTAGATTTTCAACATATTTCGAGATCAATTATCATAACTAAATTAAAAGTTAAAAATAAATACCTAAATAAAAAAGTCATTGTACCAAATCCTAAAAATATAGTTCTTTTAAAATCTTAGCCTAAGACAACTTGACACTTTGCAACAAAAGCTTAAAAATCAACGATCAAATTGACACATAGTGCGGGCATGCTTGACCCATTGCAATTGAAATGTAAAAATCAATTGTCAAATTCATACATAGTGGAAACAAACTTGATTAATTGTAACAAAAAATAAAAATTCAACTATCAAATTGACAGATACTGGGGTCATGTTGCTAGTCGAACATCAACACAACCTCTACAACAAAAAATAAATTAATCAATCAATAAAACTGAAAACAAAACCAAAACAAAAATTAAAAATTGAAAATTAAATCATAACACCTCCCTCACATCCAAAAAAAGATCATAAAAATAAGTTAAAAATAAAATATAATAAAAGAGTTAAAAACATTGAAAAAGATAAAGTTAAGAGGTTGCAGAGTTAATATATATTTATATATTATTATATATATATATATATTAATTATATATATATTATATATATATCTATATATATATATATATATATATATATATATATATATATATATATATATATATATATATATATATATATATATCTATATCTATATCTATATATCAGATATAGATATAGATATAGATATAGATATAATTATATAATATATTATTATTATATATATATATATATATAATATATACTATTATATATATATAATATATATATATATATATAGTAAAAGAAAATGAAAAAACCAAAAAATAAATAAATAAACATTACACAATTTTAAAATAACCCATTAAATGATGAAAATGAAAAATATGTATGTGACAAATCAGACCACTGCATCTCCAGCAGCTCAGAAAACACAGAACCTCCTTCTGGACAGAGCTTGTATGACAAACTGGAGAATTTGTTTTTCATAGAACATGAAATAAATCATCTATTTGAAGTCAAGCCTTATTTTTACAGATATACTGAGGCTGATGAGATACTAGTAAAGATACAAAGACATCAGTTGCCCACAGAACACTGGTGGCAAAGTATGCTAGAAGTTTTGCTTAAGTAAATTCGGATCCTTTTTACATCTGGTCAAAGGGCAAGACACCTGGCAGATATAAATAAAGGAGATCAAACCAGGATCATGACACATTAAAGATGAATCCAGAGCAGGTAACAGATCAGGACAGTAATCAGGAAAGCAAAGCAAGGACATAACTGCCAGTCGAATTCTTGGGTGAAAAGTCTAAAATATCTTGTCAGTAAAGCAGCCAGCACAGCTACAATAACTCTTGCCTTCATTCCTACCTTTATTTCTATGATGAAGTAGCTGAAGGAAGTTATTGCTCCTTATCTTATCCTTAAGATATTTTGTAAACTCTCTTTTTGTATAAATACCCCCCCAAAGAATGTATTCGGGGTTGGTGATTCTCCCATTTGAACTGCGTTGTAACTCAGCTATTGATTAATGCAAAGGGCGTTGAAATGCATTGTTGTTCGACCTTCTGAATGTGGATGTGATGACTCTGGACTCTGCTACAGAATTCTTGTGTCTTGTTGTGGCTCAATAAGTTATTCTAACTATGTTTTGTGTTTTCTATGTTTGCAAGTCTCATATATGTTTCGTAATCTTAACAACAGGGAAAACGAATAGCCCAGAACTTGTTTAAATACACTCTGTGTTCAATTCCTGTTGTTATCTATGTTTTCTTCACAATTAGCTTGAATAAAAATTCTCAAATGCTTATGTTTCTGCTAATTCCGTCATTTTGAACATTGTCAAGGAATTCTTCACTGCTCCTTCAAAGTATTCAAGCACCTTCCCTCTGCCACTAGGATAAAGGATTCTTGACTGCCCTTCACCCACTGGCCTACATCCCGTTCATCACTGGCCTTAATATTTTTCCAAACTGATTATCTTGCTCTATAGTATTGCTTATCATCACAGAAACACACTCAGTAGTCCACTATAATAGACTCCATTGACCAATGGACTTGACCCTATTAGACCTACATCCTACCTCTGCTTGAAATCACCAGCCAAACCCATTTAATACAAAACTCTGCACATCATAACTAGCATAAAACTTAGAATAAACAAAGTTAAAACATATAGAGAGAGCCCTCTCTGGATGCAGTTTGGCTAGAAATTGCATCTAAAAGACTGGTTAGTGATTACCTCGGCCGTATTCCCTTTTCTCAACAAGTTTTGTGGAACAACCTGAGTGATAACATCATTGGCGACTCCGTTGGGGACTAATGAACGTCTTCTACTACTGTCTAAACTCTAAAGCTACAGATGGAGTCTGAAGCTAGCCAGACAGCCTTTGAAATTTCCCTTGCTATGCAATCACAAGAGTAGATAAAAGCTACTTCAGTCCAAATCCAATTTAGTTTTATTTTCTAGATAGCTGCCTCAAAGATTTGTTTGGCCATCCTTGTTTCAAACCTCCGTGAAGGAAGGCCCCAAATTCTCCTACATTCTAGTAGCTTCCTTCAAAATATTGTCAAAACTTGTGTCCTCCAAAAATCCCTACAAAATACCAAAACATACTTAGAAGCTGGCTCCAAAGAACAAAACTCGACACACAAGGTCAAACCAAGACCCAAATCCTCCAGCTATTTTTGACAATCCAAATATGATTGCTAAGAACCTTAGGAAATTAGAAAATCAAGAGAGTTCTGCTGATTCAAACCTTGAATCAGCCCAGCAGAAACCCATTCAAATTAAACCTACTGCAGCAAACCCTCAAACCCTCCTTCCTATTGCTGTAGCTTCTTCCAGTTCACCTTTATTACTCCAAACTCTCTTTTCTACCCCTCCATCCATAGCACTTATCTCAGCCCCTACCCTTGTTCTTCCAGTTGTCCCACCTTTTCCTGCCAACATGGCAAATAGATATGCTCCCCTGCAGTTGCCTGCCAATCCAGGGGCTATGCCACAGGATTACAAGGGAAAAATTACCTATTTTGATAGTACGGGCACTTATACTGCTCAACAACATACCAAGAGGATGACAGACTATTTTGAAAACTATGAGATTGATGATAATGATGTGAGGATGAAAATTTTTGTCTAGAGCTTAACTGGTGATATGAGGGCATGGTTTAGGTCACTGCCTGCAAACACAATAGCTAATCCAGATTCCCTTTATCAAACTTTCTTAAACAGGTGGGAGAAGAAAAAGGATCCTTTACACATCTTAACAGTGTTGGCATTATGATTATGGTTTGGCTCTATGGTACAGGTGTTGTACTTGATGGAAACTCACTCTTGTGGCAGATCTCAGTTCAGGCACTCAAAATCATGGAAAAAGAGATACCCGCAAGTGATCTTATGAGAAGCTACGGACCCGCAGGTATGCCGACCAAGATGTGCGGACATACACGCAGGTGCTCCGTTCAGAAGGTGTGGACCCCACTTTCACTCTCTCCAATGCAGAAAAGCGTGTGCACGTGGGAATCTTTATGAATGGTCCATGGTATTTAGCCCGACATATTTGATCATATGGTTTTGGTCCGTGGTTTTGCATCTAAAAATATTGATTCAAGGTATTGAGTTCATGGTATTGTGTTATTATGGTTTTGGACCGTGGTATTGTGAAAGGCTTGCCTATAAAAAGGTAAGGAGATCTCTTGGCCATACACTTGTGAAATTTGAATATATTAAGATCTGAAATTTTGGGTGATTGGTTTTTAAAAGGCTAGATCTAAATCAAGGAGAAAACTTAAGGAAAATCTATTGATAGGTCGTGATCTTTCGGGCGCATAAACATATCTGTGGATCTGACTGACTGTGGCACATTGGAGGACTGTTAATTTGGACCTAATCAGAAGTTCACAGGCGATCCACGGTGTAAGTGTGGGGGTACGCAGTGCAGAAGAAGGGACAGTGCGGGGTACGCAGCGAAGAATAATGTACAGTGCGTGGGGTACGCAGAGAAGCAAAAGGCACAGTGCGAGGTACGCAGCACAGAAGAAGACACAGTGCGGAGGTACGCTGTCAGACAGATAGTGCAGGTGCGGATCTGAGCCGAAGTACGCAGAGCACGAGAAAGATCAGGTGTGGAACTGCGCAGTTTAGACACAGAAGAGCTGCGGATATCTGCAGGTTTATATTGGTCAACTTGTGGACTTTTCTTTGAAGTATTTGTTGGCTGCCTTTTTTGTCTATTTGCTGCAGAGTTCTGGGTTTAGTTTACTGGTATTGCCTTTCTGATTACAACATTCTGAGAAATTGGGTGATTCATTTGTTGATTGTATAAGGATTTTGGTTGATTCATATGTACTTGTTGATTATTTGATGCCCATGGATCCAGTTTGAAAATTAATGAAACGTGGTCCTTAAAGAAGTAAAAAGAGCAAAGGGGGTTATAGCTCCCTTCCAGGAGAGAATGGAGAACGAGAGAGGGTTGTAGCTCTCTGTAGGTTGCAGCCTGCGTACTGGTAAAGGACTGCACCAGTACAAAATCATTGTAAAAGAAGTTTCTAATTGAAAGAAGATAGAGACATATTGCAGCAGGTGGTTTTCACCCACATTGGGTTTCCACCTTATATCTGGTGTTCCTTGGTGTGATTATCTGTCTTTCTTGTTCTTGCTCATTATTATATGGTACTGACATACAACCTAATGATCAATATCTAAAGAATAAATTAAAGTATAAATCTGGAAGGCATATTGAAAAGAATTTGATAATACTGATTCATCCCCCCTCTCAGTATTATATCCAACAATTGGTATCAGAGCAGGTTCTTCAGAAGAAGCTTGATCGCTTGAAGAAAGATCTTTCATCATGAGCAACTACGAGAGGGAAGCATCAATCATGCCACCGATTTTTGATGGGACAAACTTCGTTTATTGGAAGGTAAGAGTTACTGCCTATCTTCAATCTCTTGGTACAGATGTCTGGGATATCATAGATATGGGGTATACTTTTCCATCAGCAACTCCTACAGATCTAGCTGAGAAGAAGAAATATGAAACAAATGCAAAGGTGGTCAATACTCTATTAGGATTCCTATCTCAATCAGAATTTGTCAAGGTAATGCAGTTTAAATCCGCAAAAGAGATATGGGACAAGATTGTTCTGAGCTATGAAGGAGATGTCAGGTTTAAAACGAGCAAAATTTCAAACGCAGGATTCAGTATGGAAAGTCTCAGATGTATAATGATGAAAGTGTGCTAATTATTTTCTTCGTGTAGTGAGATTGTTAATTGTTGAAAATTTGGGTGAAGAAATAAAAGAGGTTGTTGTGGTTGAAAAAGTTCTAAGATCTTTGTCCTCTAGATTTGAATCTAAAGCTTCTGCTATAGAAGAAAAGGAGAATCTACAAAACCTTAAAATGTCACAGTTGTACGAAATTCTAACTACTTATGAAATGAGGAAAAGAGGTCCATCAGACAGGAGAGTAGTTTCCTTCAGGTGTTCAAGCAAAGGAGAGTACTATGAGTCAGGACACGTGTCAGAAGAAAAAGAAGAATCAAATTTTGTCAGAAATCTTCAACGAGGTACTGGAAGATTCAGAGGTAAGTTACCTTTCAAATGTTTTGATTGCGGAAGAGTAGGTCACTATGCTGCCAAATGTCCTCATAAGGATAAGATTGACAAGGGGAAGGAACCTGTTAGATAGAACAAGAAACAGAATGCAAATAAGAAAAGCTATTACACTCATGAAGATAGTGATGGACCATCAAATAGCGATGAAGATGAACGAGGTAATCAATATAAACTTTTAATGGCCTTTGAAGATGATGATTACTTGGATGCTATAGATGTGGATGGTTTTTATGAAGAGATTTCTATACTCAAAAGATGTTTAGAAGAAAAGAATGTGATCATTAATACTCTGCAATTTCAACTTGATGAAAAAGAAAAATTTCTTAAAAATTTAGAATGTGAAATTGTTGGCCTTAGAAAATAAATTGAGAAAACAAAGGCCCTTAACCTTAAATTTGTTAAAGGATCTAAAACTCTGGATGAGATTATCAATGTGCAGTGTTCCCCTCTAATCAAGACAAGACTGGGGTATAATGGTGAAACATCTCAAGCTTCCACCTCCAAAAGTTATCTTGATGCAGCAAGAAGGAGTGAACAAAAGCCTAATAGAAATCATCAGGTAAATAAAGAACAATCTTACTCAAGAACAAACAAATATTATCAAGAAAATCGAGGGCATGCTACCTTAAGGACAAACAGAAGCTACAACCAGCCACAGATAAAATCTTCCCAATTTTCTTCAAGAATGGATGTTAGTAGAAACTACAATCGGTTGGATGATAATCGCAGGAATTTCTTCAATGGCCAATGTTTCTCTTGCCATAACTTTGGTCACAAAGCAGCTCAATGTGTTGCCTATAAGACAATCATGACTAGAGAAGCTCAAAACAAAGAAGTATGCCTGCAATCACGAAGAGGACCTATAACAACTTTTCCGCCCTTTAAAATGAAATTGAATGTTCCATTTGTAATAATTTTGGTCATGAAGATTCTGAATGCAGGAGCAGGTTTGGAGAAGACAACCAGAAGGAAACAAACTCAAGTGCCAAAATCATGGAGAATGAAAGGAACCGCAACAGAAAGATTGGGATAAAGCATTCAAAGGACAGGAAAATCAATGGTACATCGACAGCAGATGTTCGAAGCATATGACAGGTGATAAAGAAAAACTTGAATCATATACTGCTTTAGAAAAGGGAAAGAAAGTTTTTTTGGAAATGATACCCCTGCAGCCATAAAAGGAAAAGGCATTGCTCATTTGAAAGAAATGGTCAAAGTTGGAAATGTTTTGTATGTTGATGGCTTTAAGCATAATCTATTGAGTGTCAGTCAGATGTGCGATAATGGAACCGAGGTAATTTCGATCAGATGGGTGTAGTGTTTGTGATCTTGATACAGGAAGAACAGTGATCAAAGGCAGAAGAACTCCAAATAATTTATACATATTTGAAGAAGGACAACAACAATGCTATTTGAGCAAGGATGATGAACACTTGTTATGGCACTGGAGGTTGAGGCATCTAAGCTTTTCACAAATAAGGAAAGCATGCAAATACCAGGAAGTTCGTGGTCTTCCAGACATCAAAATTCTAGACAACACCATATGAAAATCATGTCAGTCTGGTAAGCAAACCAGAACTAACCTCCCTGAGAAGGAAGGATCAGCCAGCAGGCCTCTTGAGCTAGTCCATACAGATGTATGTCCATTTAGGACAAGGTTGCCTCGAGGAGAAGAATACTTTATATTATTCATTGACGACTTCTCTAGGATGGTTTGGTTAGGACTTATGAAGCACAAGGACGAAGCATTCAAGAAATTCAAATCCTTCAAAGCCTTGGTTGAAAATGAATCAGATTACAAAATTAAGTGCCTCAGGTCCGACAGAGGTGGGGAGTTTACCTCAAATGAGTTTTTTGATTTTTGTGAAGAACATGGAATAAGAAGGGAATTCTCTACAGCTAGGACTCCTTAGCAAAATGGAGTGGTGGAAAGGATGAACAGAACAGTCCAGCAAATGGCTCGTGCTATGCTTGATGAGTCTGGAACTCCTGCAACCTTCTGGGGTGAAGCTGCATTTGCTGCGGTTGTTATTCTCAACAAAACAAATGTCCGAGTGAACAACACTCAAACTCCTCATGAGCTCTGGTATGATGAGACTCCTTCGATAAAGCATTTCAAAATTTTTGGAAGCAAATGCTATATTAAGAATAATGATGAACAACTTGGCAAAATTGAACCTAGAGCAGATGAAGGCATTATCCTTGGTTATTCTCCACATAGCAAAGCATATAAGTGTTACAATAAAAGACTTGGAAGAATTGTTGACAGCATTGATGTAGTGGTTGCTGAAAAAGGATACATTCCTAGGCAAGTAAATTATGAAAATATCGAAGAGGATGAAGACTACCCTCAAAATCAGACTGATGATGAAGAAGAAAACTATGAAGAAGAAACCCATGAGGAGCCAGAGGAACAAATAAGGATAGAAGA
>APFE030037886.1:0-12943 GCA_000404065.3 Pinus taeda
TCCAATAGTGGAGCATTAGAGCCACTAGTTTCTCCCCAAAAGTACTAACTTTGTCTCTCTAATGCCTTGCAGGAGAAGCCAAGGTTAAAATTCATTTAAATGTAAAACGAGGATCTATATATATCTTGAGGAATGACATTTCGTATACGCATGGCTCTTGACTTTATAACTTCTTGTGATCTTTAGAATTCTACAACCTTTGGGATTCCAAATGACTTTTGGAATTACATATAACTTCTGATATTACATGTCTTTTGGACTTCCGTGACTCTTTAGTTCATACATGACTCTTGGATTTCCAATTATTTGTCATTTGCAATGATTACAATAATATATCATTACTTCCACACCATTATGTGATGAGACTTGACATGTCACTATTTTGATGGCTGGGACTAATAGTGATTGATTACATGGGCTTTCTTGGGTGGTGACATGGCTGCTATATATGTGCTCATTCATTATTGTTCTTCTGATCACAACGCTTTCACCCTCCAAAGGGTCTTCAATCATAGAGTCATTGCAGTGCTTCAATCATCAAGATTTAAGTGTGTTCTTTATTCTTTCCATGCTTCCTTTCCTTGTTCTCCTTGTCCAATCTTCACTGTGTGTGATTGTTGTGGTGTTTTTGGAATACATGTATCTACAAACACTCATGAAGAGGAATTATCAACCTAAAAATCTCCTATTCGACAATGATCCATGCATATTTTATGTTTAGTCCTTTCGGGTGCACTCAAAGAGGGTAAAAGGGGCTAAAGGGTGCAAGGGAGCACTTTGAAATGATAAAGGGCTTAAGAGGAGAGGCTTCGGGGCTTCTACATGTGCTCATGCTCCCAAAAGAAGAAGCCAAGTGAAGGCAGGGTACATGGCTCAAGTCTGAAGGATGAAGGGGAAGGCTTCGGGCTTCCCAAGTGCGTTGTGCACTCAAGGGAGAGAGGGAGGGCACCAGACACAGACTTGAAGGCTGAAGGTTGAGGTTTTATGCCTTTTGGGTGCACCCATGTGCTCAAGAGGCCTCAAGAAGGGCGCAAGGCACCCTCTAAAAGGTTGAATCCTAGGGCTTTGTGCCTTCAGAGTGTGCTAGTGTGCTCAATAAGTTCAGGAGGGTGCATGGCGCATTGGGGATGGCTGAAGGATTGGGATTCAAGTCTTCAGGGATGCTTTCAAGTGTTTTGTATAATTACATAAAGTGATTCTAAAGACTTTCTAAGTCAATTAAAATCATAGTCATTGAAAAGAATATCTAAGTACTGATGAGATGTTAATTTAAAAGGAAATACAATGGAATACATATGAACGTATACCAACTTTGTCAATAAGGGCATTCACACATTGTTAGAAATTTTGTACAATTGTTGAAAGTGATTACGAAGATGTTCTCAGTCATGATGAAATTTTCAAGGTGATTGCAAAGATTATTTAATGATGAATGTTAATGAAAAATAAAATACAATATCATGCACATGACAATATACCTAATTTATTTTATTTATATTGCGATTGGCACCTTATTTTAATTTTTTTTTGTATAATTCCTCAAAGTGATCACGAAGACTTTCATGTTCATGATGAAAATTTCAAAGTAACTACAAATATTACCTAATTCATTATAAAATAGTTATGAAAAAGATGACAATGGAATCCATATGATCATATACCTACTTTATTGATAATGACATTGACACATTATTTTCAAAACTTATATACAATTCCTCAAAGCAATTGTAAAGACTTTTCAATTCATGATGAATTTTTCAAAGTAATTGTAAAGAATGTCTAAGTCATGATGAAATTATTATGAAAAAGTGAAGACAATTACATCCACATGAAAATATACCTATTTTATTGATAATGGGATTGACACATTGTTTTCAAAAATTTGTACAATTCCTCATAGTGATTGCAATGGCTTTCTAAGTCATGACGAAATTTTCAAAGTCTTTGCAAAGACTATCTAAGTCATGGTGATATTTTCAAAGTTATTGCAAAGACTCTCTAAGTCATGACAAAATGGTTATGAAAAAACCAAGATAACAACATCCATATGAAAACATACCTATTTTATTGATAACGGAATTAACACAATGTTTTAAAATTTTTTGTATATTTCTTCAAAGTGATTGCAAAGAATTCCTAAGCCATGATACAATGTTTATGAAATAGACAAGACAAGGGAATCCATATGAACATATGCCTATTTATTGACAATTCTGTTGATGTCATTGTTTTCAAAAATTTTGTACAATTCCTCAAGATTATTACGAAGACTCTCTAAGTCATGATTTAATGTTTATGAAAATCACAATATAATGGCATCCATATGAACATATACCTAATTTATTGATAACGAAATTGACACATTGTTTTCAAAAATTTTATGTATTTTTTCAAAACAATTGCAAATACTTCCTAAGCCATGATGAAATGTTTATGAAAAAATACAAAACAATGGCATCCATATAAATATATACCTATTTATTGACAATGGTATTTATGTTATTGTTTTACAATTCTTCAAAATTATTATGAAGACTCTCTAAATCATAATTTAATGTTTATAAAAATAACAATAGTAATATCCACATGAAAATATACCTACTTTATTAACATTGACATCATTGCTTTTAAAACTTTTCTACGATTCCTAAAAATCAATAACATCTATATAAACATATACCTACTTTATTCCTAATATAATGTTATTCACACCATTGTTTTTCACAAATATTCTACAATTCTTAAAAATTATTACACAGAATTTTTAAGTCCTAATTAAATGTTAACGAAAACGACAAAACAATGGCATCCAAATGTATGTATGTCTAATTTAATTTATTGGAAAAAATAAAAGTGTCTTGTGGATGAGAACATATGAAAAATTGCCAGATTCTTGAAATCCAGACACAATTTGATCTCCCCTCTAACCAGCGGAGAGATTCACCATTGATCATAGACGAGTAGATACAATTGTGGCATAAGATTGGCCGTTGGTGATGTGCATGGAAGAGGATTACATGCTGATCCTTGTTTTACATACTGACATGCACAAGCGTAGAAAAGAAAATAGGTACAGTACAACAGTGAACCTAATGACGTGTCTTGTTTAGTGAAAACGGGCTACCCAAATAATTCCGTAAGCAATGAAGTGGATGCAAAGAACCTCTAAATCATGGAATCTCTATCTTTTTAAGAATTTTTCCAAATTTCTCAAACGTTATTGCAAATGACTCAATAATGAATACAATACAATGACACGAATCCATTGCACTATAAGAAAAACATAGTGGATGATAATATAATAACATCAATCCCAATTAAAAAAAGGAAAGATTGGTAATCTGAGTATACTATATATAGTTATGATAAAAATAAGTTCACTTTTACATTAAAGATCTCAACTTTCATTTAATTTTAGTTTGTTAGTGTTATGTTATACATATAATCTATATTTTGTTGTAAATTGTATCTTCTTTCTAATAACACAATGTAAATCCATCTTAACCATATATTTATCAAGCATTAGAGGAGATAAACAATAAAAAGAGACAAAATATGGATTTATGTTAATTCCGTTTATTATTATTATTATTATGGTGGTGGTGGTTTTTTATATTAGTTTTTTTTATTGAGATGAGGGAGGATTTGTTGGCATAGAAATGACAACAGGGTAGAGACCCTGGGTTCAGGCACAAGGGGCCAATAAGGCTCCATTATAGTCTAAAGAAACACCAACATTTTCACCTTACCTGGAGAGGGTAAGGAGGCTCACCTGAGGCATGCCGCAACTGTACAACTTATAGACATGCATTCAAAAATTTTAAAGAACCAACTTCGATCTCAAGAACACATTGTTGATCCAAATTGTCTCTTTCATTAAGCTTAACATAAGGAATTATAAGAGGCTCAAAGCATGATCATCAATGAAATAAGTAACATATCCCACAAGAAAAAATATAGACAAAGCGAGGAGCGGTTCACGCCTTTTCACAAATCATCTGATCAATAGCCAAACATTTCTCACCCTCCCTTCTACCTTTCATCCTTTGCCCTGTGCTCAAACTGTCAGTTCTACTTGTCTTCCGCTTAGTTGAATTTATCCTTAGTTGCCTTTAATCTCCCCTTGCTCGGCTTCTCTTTCTCTTCTTCGCCACCTTCTCACAACTGTTGGTTCACATTTGGTTCTCCCCCCCCTTCCCTCGACTGATAGCTCCATAACCCCAACGGTCATCCTCACCACTTGTCCCCGGCTCCTCTCTCCATAAAAACTCAAAATGAAGGCCCCAACAAGCCTCGACCATAACTCATTGATTCATCCCTTAGTCAGTCTACCCTGGGTGTTGTCAGCATGATTTTTTTCGACGTTGTTGATGTTTCTGTTGGTGCCTCTATTGTTGTCGTCATCAGGAGTTTTACTGATGATGTTGCTACATCCTACTATGATGGTCCTGCTTCTTGCAACACTGCTGCTACTTCTTGTTGGCCCTCTTTTCCAAATGAAGGCCCCAACTCAGGCTTTGTAGTTACTATCTTTTGGTGGAATCGAGTATACTCATTGAGGGCTTCTTGCTAGGTGTTGGTAACTGTGTCGGATTTCTTGAGGAATTCTATAGCTATGTTGGAGGTTGGGTGGCCAAGTTGATTATTCAGTAGGGATCTCCACTGCTCCTCCATTTCATCACAAAGTTCGCACATAGTGTTGACATGGGATTTGACTGGTGGTTTGCGATCTCAAATCTTCTTCTTAGTCTTTGCTGACAAATCCTCAATCTGCTCAACCCGAGCATCAAGAGAGGCGACCTCTGTGTCGATCCTATTCTAGTGGTCTTTGTCTTCACAATTATAGATGTGAGCGAGTAGCTGTTGAATTTGTTGTGAAGTGGGTATTCCAATTGAATTTTCATGGTCAAGTTGCTTGACCAATCATGGACTTGATCTATCAGAATGTAACCCTTGGCTAGGGCATCAACAATAGAGGCTTTCACGGTGGCAGCAGTAGTGAGGTTTTTCTCAATCTCAACAATGTATCTAGTGGATGGATCTGATAGATCCATTCTCGTAGCATTGAGGCTCTGCTTCAGTTCCCTGTTGGTAAAGATCATCCCATTGCATGCGGCTTGAATATGGTTGCAACATTTGACTAGGACGCACACAAAAAATTCCTTTGGGGCTTCGATAACTACAATGACAATGGTAGGCTAAAGTGTTTGAAGTTGTGATGTTACGTGGGGAACCTATGTATGAAAATCTTGATTGCTCTGATGGAGTTGATCTCTCTTGACTATGAGAGTGGTGATTTGCTACTTCTACTGCTCTTGTTCAGTAACAAGTTCATTATGAATATTATCCACCCACTATGCTTCCTGCTAAATGAATCCAAAAATTGTGTAGAGGACGAGTGTTGAAGATTATCTTGTTGCATAGCGGATGGGCATGGGAATATGCTCTACAAAGGTTGGACATTAGCAATGGACTTATCAGAGTGGTCGTGGGGAAAGGTTTCTTGTTGCGAGGGTTGTGAAAACTAAGGGTTTGGAGGAATAACAAATGGGTTGGGAACAACAGGAAAATTTAAAGAAAATGGGACACCAAATGGTTCAATAGTTGTAACCAGTGGGTGCGAGGCGGTAGAGATTTCGCTCGGAATAGGGCCTGACCCCAATAGCAATGATATCATGGACATGGTATTGATTTCTCCCCTGAGGAGCATCATGGCTGACTAAATGGTCAAGTCGACCTCCATATCTTAAGTGCCTACTCAGGTGTCAGGGGGAATGGGGTCTAACAGTGTTGTGGAGGTTGACATCGTATGTGGGGATGGATCCCATTAGCAAGGTGAAATAGTAGACGTGGAGGGTGGGGTTTCTTCGACAATCGGGGAGGCCAAGGTAGTCTGTGGTCCCTCTCTAGTGAGATCAACTACAGGCATGGCGAGCATGGACTTTTTCTTCTTTGCAGCAGGGGCCTTGGTTCTTTTTGGCTGCTTTGGCTTGGGGATTGTTGGCTTGGACAATGAATGGGGCCCTGTATGCAGGATAGCAACAACTAGGGTTGTATTGATTATAGGATTATTCTACGAAAAGTCTTGCAACTCAACAGACTCAGAGGCCTCAACTGATGAACCCGTTAAGCTCGCAATGGTCTACTTTATGGAACTCATATGTTTCTTCATTTGGGTGACGATTGGCTGTAATTATTGGTTTGTCATCCTCTTCCTGGTGTTCAAGCTTGCATCTCCTATTAGCGGCTATGGTACCATTTCCCAAAACAAGTATCATCATCTTCCTTCTCTTATCTTGGAGACAACTCCTCACCATGACTCGACTTCTATATGGAATGCTTCAACTGTTAATATGAACCTTTATGCCCTCATTTCAAAAGTGTCTAGATGGAAATAGTGTGGCTTGATGAAAGTGTTGTCGTGCATCACCTTGAACTAGATTACCTCTTAGTACTCATAGAGCAGCATTGTGGGAATCCTTTCAACAGCCCTGATGACCTCTAGTATTTTAACATACGAGTCGTTGAAGGATGCTTCATTGATTTCTTTATTGTTGGAATCCCCTGACGTCCGACATGGCATGTATGTGAGATCGTAGGGATGGTCTTTGGAGATTTGCGTCAAGTCCCTTCCTGACGGAGGGCACCACTTCTACATTGCTAGGGTCATCATGAGATAACTGAAAATAAAATTAGTGCTTCTTCTATACACATCCTCACATTCCTCAAATAGTTCATTCAACAGGAATGCAGACAAATTTAGCGGCATAGCTTCTGTGCAGTGCTCCGCAACTAAGATGGTGTTCAGAGTGCATTCATTTCTTGAAATTTCATCATCAACTTCCCAACAATGATATAGTAGACAAATCAAATTTGTTGACCAGGGAAAATTTTAAGGATGGAAATTTATTTTAAAGTTTAGAAAGCTTGGCGAATCTCACTGGTACAAAATATGAAATTTGTAAAATGCTTTGTATTGTTTTTGTAAAAGTATTCAAATTTCTAAGAATTTTATATTGTCTCTATAAAATATTTGGTGATTTTTAAGGTAAAACAATTTTATACTATAAAATTTAGGGGAATAATTTTTAGAAGAGATGGAAATTAATGAATCTTTTTTTGGAAAAACCATGGAAAATTAGCCCACTTGCGAATATTAGCCCCTAAAATTTTACCTAATGTGTTTTTTGTTGATTAAATCGATATTTTCT
Organism: Pinus taeda; assembly: GCA_000404065.3. Lineage (NCBI taxonomy): Eukaryota > Viridiplantae > Streptophyta > Pinopsida > Pinales > Pinaceae > Pinus > Pinus taeda. Next base: position 7,212 of record APFE030037886.1, read on the forward strand.
CCCTTCCCGCCTAACTTGGTGTTGTATTTTCTATAATAGTCATTATCTCCTTCCTTCTTTTCTCTTTTCAAAGTTGTATGAAATGTTGTTCAAACTCCATTCCCTGTGGCTAATAACCCTGGCATACAAGATGATATTTGAACACGATCCACCTTGCATGTCGTAGGCAACGATGGAGGCATTGATTGACATAGCAGATTGTTATGCGTCACCCATAGGCACCTTCATACGGATGTAGAGTGTGGAGAAGGCTCTACATGTTTTACCAAAGTTTTCCATGAATAATCTCGTCATCTAAGAAGTGTCATATCACATTTTGACAGGGTTGTCAGCTAGACTCCACAGGAAGAAGAAGGCACCTTGGCCCACTCTTACTTTGTGGATCGGGTTGTATGAGATCCAGAATCTCAAGTATGTTGAGGCTGAAGCAGAGGAGTTCAAGAGATTCACCTTCAGCCCCAGAAGTTTCAATCCATATGACCCGCATTGCTTAGTGAAGGACCACTGCATGAGAGTGAAACATCCTTGGATCCATGGGGCATGTCATTGGCCTAAGGAAGACCCATGGAGATACTTCTATCACTTCTCAAGCCTCAATGAACTGGTTAGCATAGCTGTAGAGTGGTTGGCAAAGCAGAAGGCAGCAACATATCAGAGAGTAGCATCATCAACAACAGTAGAGGGTAGCATACTTATGTGTGAAAAAGGCAAGACAAAGGTTGTTGACAGAATATAAGTGAAGCAAAGCTGCAAGTTCAAAGCAGATCCACTTGTGATGAAAGAAGCTTTGGAGATTGAGGCTAAGAGGTGACAACACGACAGGAGAATCATGCAGAGGAAGAGTGAGAAACAAAGGACGGATGAAACAAAAAAGGAGTTGCAGGAGTTGAAGCAACAACTGCGAAAAGAACACGAGTTGCGCAGAAGGGAGAAGGAAGTGCAGTAGGAACATGTACATAAGGAGATGAAACATGCACAGATTGATGAAACTGTGCCCATACAGGTTATAAACTCATCCGCGTAGTTGGTACATAGTAGATAGGGTGAGCAGTCACAGGAGTAGGACTTTGCTCTATTGGGTTTTGTTATATTCTTTCCAAGACTAGCCCACGTTACTTGCACCCCTCAAACCCCCTGTGACCCTCCCTGCTACGCAATCGACGCAACAAGGGGGGGCTCTGCCCCCCTTCTATCCCCTCGGTTAACTATGTTGGCTAGTCGTGGAAAGAATATAACACAACTCAACAAAGCATCCATGCCTCTGCATCTTGTGGTTTCTTCATTTCCCCATAAAAACTAGGTGGCTTTGCTTTCTTGAATTCATCTAGAAAATACCCCATATCTCTCCTCCTACAATGATGATACCAATGATAATCATAGTGCCTATCTGAATCAGAACTAGAATCATACTTGTGTCTATCCCTTATCCTCTCCTGGTGTCCAATAATCTTCCATCTCAGATGGTGTCAGATCAATCTGACCTATGCCTACTATGAGACCTACTATCATATTCCCCATTAGTTTTGTCCTCTTGCCCATGACTGATCCAGAGCAGTGCTTGTCACTGCAAATCCAACAAGATATGAAGTATCATTAAATTTACCTCTGCTAACTTTTCTTGTGACTACATGATTCTATCATTATCCGCCTTACAACTCCTCATCTCTTCCTTTAAACTTCTTAGTGTCACTACCAAGTCGGAAGAGTTCGCGACACCATAATACTCTTCGGATTCATAGGGAGAGTCTCTATAGTCAACCATATTGCTAGCCATTTGATATTTCTTCTTGAAAGGCATAGTGTGTCAGATAAACCAATTACAATAAATCACATACCTTAGCATAAATTGGGGAGGATACCTTGTATGAACTATTACCAAATTACAGTGATACATTTATAACATAATCATAATAACATATAGACATACGTAAGTAAATGTATCAACTCATAAACATTACTCTAACTAGGGTCCAGTCATCAATGCAAGGCCATATTAATAATTCATGCTATGACCTCATGCATGACAACAACGAAATTCCATTGTAAACATTTCCACATGCAACCAGCAGTATGCATAAGCAATGCCAAACCAACTACAAATACTCATAACCGCATGTAGTTGAAAATACTCATTTCAAATATACTTCATGAAATCAATAACATATTCTCCATGATAACCATACTACAACCTTAATCCAACATCAAGCAATTTCAATAAGTATATAACTGTAAAATACACACATGTAATTAACATGTATGCATGACCAACACATAGCCTATACCACTCTATAACACCCTCCTCCCACATCTACCCAAGCAAGCAACCAACTGGGGTAAACATGCAACAAGAGGCCACTATGATATGATTCAAGCTCCTAAGTCACCTTAAGGAAGTGGAGCTGACGGAAACACACTATACAGGCATCCATCATCATCAATAGAACCCTCATAGGACAAGTCAGCCACTCAGACAACCTATCCCTAGGTTCCACTGTTGTTTTAGATCTCTTGGGCCATAGTCACTCTCATGCTATGGTTAAGGGAGCGACCAACAACATAAAATCGCTCTCACAGGCCTGTCTGCTAGTGACTGTGGACCAAAATTTTCATTGTTGTGCCAGGGACTCCAGGATTTGAGCCACTTTTTAGGCCCAGAGCCCATGTTCCTACCCAGAAGTGAACCATCTCTTCAGATCAGTAAATTAACATGGAAATGACAACATTAAAGAAATTACTTGTTCAATACCTTGACTTGATCCCTACTAGTCATGACAAGCATTTTGTCAAACAAATCATCAACATGTAATCTATAGGTGTAAATAACAGAGTTAAGTGGAAGGATCTCATACTTATCTGAGAATTGTTATGAACCATTGTTCCCTTGTGAATTTTTTGCATTATCATCTATTAGGTCATAGACACATTATCAATTCACATACAAGTAAAAAAATGTTGAGAGCCATACATAAATGTTGTCATAAAATGTGCATATAACCATCATAGTAGGAACATAAATACAATAAACATGTCAGCAATCAAATCCATAAATACATCAGTACCTTTACACATGAAAATTAAGGGAAAGGATTTCTCATTAATGCATGCATTGAACCAACAGGAAATGGGACTACCATGTTCCACCCGACTATAGAATGGCTAAGCCAAATCTCTCTTTAGCCGTTCACCCCTACGCCATATTCCAAGCATGAATGTGGGATCTCATAAAACACATCAATCAAAACTCATCCAGGGCTTCCACAGGACATCCACCTCAACCCATCAAACAATGGTTCCACCTCACAGTCATATATCACCAAAACCATCGCCAAATCAGTCTCCATCCTAGCCATCTAGGGCTACAAAGTGTTCGTTCCAACCAAGGCTCTAGAGTGTTTGTTCCAACCAAGGCTCCAAGAACTAATAACTCAACCCAAGCTAAGGAAACATGACAAGAAACCAAAACAAAACAATGAAAGTAAACCAACAATCACCATGGCTATCCAGGAAATGTCAAGGCTAGGCAAACCACTATCAATCCAGGCAATCCTCCATGCCAATGACATGTTACGACCAAGAAACCGCATGCATATTCCATGCATGCCAAAACTAGTGAAGAAATCATACATGCAAATTGGTTCCTGCAAGAAAATTTGATGTAGCTACTAATGATGATGCCTTCTTGCACTTTCCTACTCTTCCTGTGTTGTCTTGCTCCATGAATACAAGTATGCCACACCCTCCAAGAGTTCTCCAAGAAAGCTCTAAGTTCCAAGAGTATGAGAGAGAGAGAATAATGAGAGAGAGCTCCAACATTAAACTAACAAAAGGTTATCAACTAATCCTCAGAAGCCTTTTTATGAATGAGGCCTCTATTTTCTTCATTTTCCATTACTTTCCTTCATTTTCCTCCTTACATGAAACCGATGACCTTTCACCTCCTTTTCTCCTAATTTTCATGATTTTCATAAATAAATTGGCAAAATTCCTTTTAATGCCTTAGCCATAAATAACCAAATGAACACCCCCTAGGATGTCTTGCCCAACATTCATCTTGGAATTAGTGTCCCAGTCATCCGTGGTTATTGTTTTTAACATTTATTACATAGAATTTTCACCAGGGCTGCTACACTAAGTGGTGAGTTATATTTCATTTCAACCGTTGATGATTTTACCAAACATACGTTGGTTGCATTTCTGAAGGAGAAGTTTGAAGCATTTGAAAAGTTCAAGATCTTCAAAGCTATGGATGAGAACAAAGGTGATTAGAAACTAAAGTGTTTAAGTTCAGACATAGATGGGGAGTTCAATTCAAAATAATTTAATAACTTTTGTGAAGAACATGGGATAAGAAGACAATTTACTATTTCGAACACCCCTCAGCAAAATGTTGTGGCTGAAAGACAAAATAGATAAATACAACAATTGGCAAGAGTAATGATTGATGAAAAAAAATTCCAAACACTTTTTGCATTGAAGTTATTTACACAACATTCCACATTTTAAATAAATTTCACTTCAGGCCAAATAGTGACAAGACCCCATGTGAACTATGGTATGGAAAACCAACCATAGTAAATCACTTCAAAGTCTTTCAAAGAAAGTGCTATATCAAGAACAATGATGATATTATTGGAAAATTCGATGCAAGGGATAATGAAAGAACATTTTGTGGTATTTTAATAAGAGAAAGGGTTACACATGTTACAACAAAAGGATATGAAAAATAATTCACTGCATTGACGTAAAGGTAGATGAGGAATAACCTCTCAAGTTAGTAGTCAAGATTTTATTAGTCCCCCTGAATAGACCAAAAGTAAAGATGAAGCATAATAACTTGAAAAATCAAGAGAAGATGAAGAAGCATAGGAATAATTATCTCACCAAAAAATCCCACAAGATATGTAACATAGTTACCGATCAAACGAGAACTATTACCTTAAAACGGGTACTCGAGCCCAAAAACCCCATAAAAACATGAAAAAGCAACCCAAAAATAAAAATTGTTGATTCTGCATCACCATTTTTTTCAGAGTAAATTTTCAATATTTTTTTAAAATAATAGTAAAAAACAATAAAAGTTATTTTGTTTGGTGCAAAAAACACATTGAAATCAACAAGTGTTGATGCCAGAATAACGTCCATTTTTTCAAGGTACATTTTCAACATTTTTTAATAATGAAGTTAAAAATAAAATATCATGACTCTAAAAAACTTTAAATTTCCAACAATTTTCAAGCATGACATTAAAGATAAAATATTGCATCTTTGAAAAGCTTTAAAATTCCAGTGATTTTTAAACATGTCATTAAATTTAAAATATCACTTCTTTGAAGAACCTTAAAACTCCAACAATTTTCAGGCATGGTGCTAAGAAAAAAATACCTAGAACTGTTTTCAACCATATCATTAAAGATAAAATATCACGAATTATAAAAACATTAAACTCTTGACAATTTTTCAACCATGGAATTAAAACCAAAGATTATGACTACAAAACAATCTTAAGTTTTCAAAATATTTCAAGCATGACATTATGGAAAAATTTTATGACTAAAAAAGCTTTAAAAATAAACACCTGAATGAAAGAGTTATTATACCAAGAGTTATTTTTTTTAAATGCTAAATGTATAGCAGTTTTAAAATCTTAGCCTAAGACAACTTGATACACTGCAAAAATAAATTAAAAATCAACTATCAAATTGCGCATAATGGGCTCTAGTTGCTAGACAAGC
>APFE030037886.1:15690-32829 GCA_000404065.3 Pinus taeda
CAACATAAAAATCACCAACATTTAAAAAACATTATCCACACTTAATACATTAGAAAATTTAAAGTGTGAAAAATAAGCCCTCTAAAGAAAAAATGTTGATGCTCATCAACACTTTTCAAAATCAAGATGAAAATCACTAAATCACTAACAAAAAAAAAATGTTCACACTTGATACACAAAAAAGTTTAAAGTGTCAAAAATAAGCCCTCTAAGAAAATGTGTTGATGCTGCATCAACACTTTTCAAAATCACCATGAAAATCACTAACATTTAAAAAAAAATGTTCATACTTGATACATAAGAAAATTTAAAGTGCCAAAAATATGCTCCAAAAAAAATGTGTATTCTGAATCACCATTTTTCAAAATCGAGTGATTTTTTGCTATCTCAAGAAAACAGGTACTAGGTAATTTTCTTGTTTGATCAGTAACAATGTTATGTACAAAAGAATCATCCCATATATCATATTGTTGATGATAAGGAAGCAAGGGATCATACTTGAATAATATTATTGAATACCTCTATCCAAGCACACATTGCTATGTTTTCCATGATTGAACCAAAATATTTTCATGAGGAAAGTCAAGATGAGCATTGGATAAAAGCTATGGATGAGGAACTAGATTAGATTGAGAAATATCAAACTTGGGAATTGGTTCCAAGTAAACTAAAATGTCATTGGCACAAAATGGGTCTTCACAAACAAATTAAATGTCAATGGAGAGGTGGTAAGAAAGAAGACTAGATTAGTATGCAAGGGCTATGCTTAGATTGAAGGAATTGATTTTGATAATACTTTTGATTATATAGTGAGATTAGAAGAAATTCAAATGTCTATAGCATTTTCCTATTAGAAGAATTTTAAAGTATATCAAATGGATGCAAAATAATATTTGAATAGAAAGCTTGAAGAAGAGGCTCACATAGAACAACCTGAAGGATATCAACTTTCAGAAAATCCTAATGAAGTGTGCAGATTGAAGAAGGCATTGTATGGAATTAAACAAGAACCTAGGGCATGGTATTCCAGAATAGACAAGTATCTACAACAAGAAGAATTCAAAAGTGGAACAACTGATAGTGTCTTGAATATTAAAGGTAAAAATGAAAATATTTTAATTACTGTTATTTATGTTCATGACATCATTTTTTGTATTGATGCAAATTCACTCAATAAAAAAATTGTAGCAGATATGCAAACTGAATTTTTGATATCCATGCTTTGAGAAATCTCATCTATTTCTTGGATTACAAATTACTCAATTAGATAAAGGTATACTCATTTCCCAAAGAATCTCAAATAAATATTGAAGTTTCGGATGGAAAATTTTTGTCTCGTCAATACTCCTATGGTCACTAGATGTAAGCTTAGAAAAGATGATGAATCGCCAATGGCCGATAAAAAATTGGCAGCTTTTTGTACCTAATGGTCTCATGACTATAAATTGTGAAAGTTATTGGTGTGGTTGCAAGGTATCAATCTACACCCAAATAAAGTTATCTCTTAGCTACTAAGAGAATTTTCAGATATCTAAGAGCCACATTGGACTATGGTCTTTATATTGAAAGGTCAAAATATTCCATTAACTGCATACCCAAAGGTTGCTCGTGATGGAAATAAAGATGATAGGGAAAGAACAAGTGGTGGTTCTTTCTTTATTTTCAATAACTTACCTTCTTGGTTTAGTAAAAAGAAAAAAATTATCTCTCTTTCTACTGTTGAATCTGAGTATATAGTAGCTTCAACTAGTTTCATTTAGATTCTATGGATGAAATAGACATCACAATACTTGAAGATAATGTAGGATAAACCTATTCCTATTATTTGTGATAATACAGGAACTACCAGTATATCAAATAATCATGTTCTTCATTAAAAGGAAAATCACATCCCTATCAAGTACCATTTTCTTAGAGAACATGTGGCTAAGCCAATCATGAAATTGGAATATATCTCAACAAAGGAACAAGTTGCAGATATTTTTACTAAGCCTCTTGTAAGAGAACCTTTTGAGTATTTAAGGAAGAAGTTGGGAGTGTTGCCTCACTCTTCTCTCCTTTAATTTTGTTTACAAAAAAAGAGGGAACATATCCAAACCTATACAAGGATTGTTGTAATCTCTAATTTGTGGAGGAGTTTTCAAATCAAGAAATGGAGTATAAGTTTAGGGGGAGAAATTCACAAAAACAATGCAGTAGAAATTGTGATGGTCTATGTAAAACTCATTAGAGTGACCTTGTAGACATGTCCACAAGAATATCTAGTTAGCCAGAAAACAATCCACAACCAATAGTACAATTCAATGGGAGAAGTGTTAGAGAAGAATTACCTGAAACATTTTCCATGGTTGTAAAAGGGGGGTAATAATGTGCAAACATTACAGAGAGTTTTATATTGCCAAGGGAGAATGGTTAGTCATAAAACAAACAAGGGGGGACATGAGCAAAAAATAGCGAAAGTTTCAGCATGACAAGGGGTAGTGATGTTGCCATCAATGATCAATAATGTTTGTTGGTGTTTCGATCAATTATAAAAAGGGAGATTGTTGAAAATTTGTTTTTAATGGTGTCAAGTTTTGGCCATCGATGTAAAATGTCAAGTTTAGGGGTGTCTTGGTAAGTGTTTTATTATTAATGTATTTCTACTTAACTTGAGGACAAGGATGAAAGTTATATCTTTGAAGGAAATTTATCTTCAACTCCTAAGCTCCAACGAGGAAATTGGATATCCCTCTCAAATACCTTTCTAACGGTATGCAACACTTTATCTAAATGAAAAGGAATAACAAGAAAACTAAGATTGAATTTTGGAAGTTTAAGAGAAGGTTCCCAAAGGTTCATAGTTCCAATAGGACCACCCCAATGCCCAAATGAAGCAACAACATTATTTAAAAGCTTAGTTATTAGTGGAAAGCAGAGGAACTATAGATCACTGGTCCTAACCCCTAAACACAAGGTGCCAAGCTAAATCACTTAGGTCCTTTTTGGACCACCTGGTATTTTCAATGCACAAACAATAGCAAGGGAAAAGAGCATTGAGTGCTAGCTGATAAGGAGATAAGTCCCCAATCCTAGCCCTTGGTTACATTGAACTCATGTTTTGGGTGGCCAAGTGGACCTTTTATGGGTGACACATGGTAGTGACATGGGAAAAAATATAGTACTAATGGTGATGTGGTAGGATTTGATTAGTTGACATGGATAGAAACATCGAAGATTGCAATGTGGTTAATTGTTGGGTGTCTGTTATATTATTTCCACGACTAGTCACATGCACATGGGGGGGATATCCCCCCCTATTCGTTGCACCAAGTGCACGAGGGGGGTCACAGATGGGGTGCAACCCCCCTGTCGTCGGGTTTTATGGGGGCATTAGCCCTTCTGTACGGGGTCTAGGGCAGCACCTCAAGAAAAAATTTTTGGACCCTATATTAGTTGAGCAGACCCACCCATGGTTTTGGTCATGGGTTTTGGACATGGTTTTGGGCATGATGGCTTTCTATACGTGGTATTTTGTAGATCCGATCAACGGAACTATGATTATTTTCTAATCCAAGGTTAATGGATTGGGGTTTATGAATGCTTCGACATGCATATATGTGTATTGTAAAATTGAAAGGAATATAATGAAAAATCAATCTGGTAGTCCTGGTTTTGGGATCTAGGGGAAAATCTTTGTGTATTTGTTTTATATTCTCACCATTATTTATTTTTTGTTTTTGTAATTTGTCTGCAAGTAATTTTTGTATAGGGTTAAAACCTACATTTAGTATTGGAGATGTTTCGTATTCAAGGGAACGCCTTTGCTACTAGGGGGTTTTTCTCTGGCCTATGGTAAACCTTGTTCAGTGGGAGATCTGTGGGATCGATTCTTGCGGTGAAAGAAGATGGCAAGTAGTGGAAAGATAGAGATCAAGAAATTTAATGGTCAGAGTTTTGAGTTGTTGGAACTCAAGATGGAGGATCTACTGGTGGATAAAGATCAGTGGATCATGGTAGATCCGAGTGCTAAACTAACGACAATGTCATCTGAAGACTTGGAGAAGTTAGATCGAAAATAAAAGAGAACAATACAATTGTGTATCTTAGATTTGTGGGAAAAGTTAGGGACTTTGTACCAATCTAAGCCTTTGGTGAACAAATTGTTCCTATGGAAAAAGATGTATAACTTGAGGATGAAGGATGGAGACTCGGTGCCAGAGCATTTAAACACCTTTAATATTATGGTAATCCAGTTGTTATCTATTGATATTAAAATTTCAGATGAAGATAAGTACATCAATTTGGTGTCTTCTCTACCAGATTCGTGGGATAGTATTGTTGTTGCAATAGGTAGCGATACAATTATCTTTAAGTTTGATGAAATAGTCTTATTTGTGTTGTCAGAGGAGATGAGGCGGAAAAATATGGAGGGACATAATGGATATGCTTGTCTATACGAGGACGGTCCTAGAAAAAAAACAAAAATAAGTCCTTGAGTTAGAGATCTAAATCTAGAGGGAGATCTAAATATCGAGGAAAGCCTATAAGGTGTGCTAGAAATGCGAAAAGGAAGGACACTGCAAAAATTACTGTAGATTCATGCATTGGCCATAAATCTAATTTATGTTAGCAAGATGGATGATGCATGTGTAAAAATAGTGTTTGAGAAAGATACATGCAAGATAGTTTGGGGAGCACTGGTATTAATGCGGAGAGTTCATATTGGAACTCTGTACAAGATTATAGGTAGTACTATTATTGACGGGTGCAACAATACTGTGGTTCTTGAAAGTGGAGCAGGAAATCTAGCGGTTTATGGAGAAAATACCATGTTATGGCATCAAAGCCTTGGACATATTGGAGAGAAGGGCCTTCGAATACTTCATGGTAATGGTATGCTATAAGGTATGTCTAATTTCTCTCTTGATTTCAATTTCTATGAACATTGTGTATATGGCAAGTAGAATAGAGTGAGTTTCCTCTTTGGTGCTAAGAGGGTGAAAAGGATATTAGAGGTTGTGCACAGTGATGTGTTTGGACTTGTGTCGATTCCATCACTGGTTAAGCCTATGTAGGATGGATCATTTATAGATTAATTCTCAAGGAATACATTGACATATTTCCTTAGGAATAAATCTGAAGTCTTTGATAGGTTTAAAGAATTTAAGGCTCTGGTGGAAAATCAGACAGAGAAGAAGATAAAGGTGTTAAGGATAGATAATGGTGGAGAGTTCTGCAAGAAGAAATTTGAAGAGTTTTGTACGAAGTGTGGCATAGCATGACAGAAGACTACTCCATACACACCTAAGAAAAATGGAGTTGCAAAAAGAATGAAGAAGATGTTGATGGAAAAGGAAAGAAGCATGCTCAATGGTGTCGGGTTAGGACAGGAATTCTAGGAAGAGGCAGTGGAGGCCGTAGGTTACCTGGTTAATAGATCACCTTCATCTACATTGGAGGATAAGACTCTGAATGATGTATGGACTTGTAATAAACCATCCCTTTCACATCTAAGGGTATTTGGTTGTGACGCGTATGTAGATTTTCCAAAGGAGAAAAGAACCAAGTTGGATAATAAATCTGAAAGATGCATCTTTATTGGGTATAAGGATGGTTTAAAAGGTTATAAGCTTTGGAACCCAGAAATAAGGAAGATTGTGTACAACCAAGATGTGGTGTTTAGAGAGGTGAAAGATGTTGTTAAACATGAATTCCTACCAAAGGAACCTGAGAAGATAGAGTTTGAGATAAAGGAGGAAGAATCAAATTGTATAGTAGAAGAGGAATCAAAAGATGAAGAGCCACAAATGAGAGTTGTGAGAAGATTAGTTTGAGAAAGAAGGCATCTAGAAAGATATAGTCCATCTTCTTTTTGTTAAAAAATTTATTTATCTATTACTGATGATGATCTCAAAACTGTTAGGGATGCAGTAGATTCAAAGGATGGAAAACTCTGGAAAGAAGCCATGGTTGATGAAATGGCATCTTTGGACAAAAATGAGGCTTGGGATCTGATGGAGTTGTAGGCTTGAAGGAAACCCATTGGAAGTAAATGGGTGTTTAAGAAGAAGATGAATGCATAAGGCAAGGTGGAGAAATATAAAGATCAGTTGGTAGAAAAAGGTTATTCCTAGGTATCGGGAATTCATTTTGGTAATATTTTTTCTCATGTTGCGAAGGTACCTTCTATTAGATTAATTTTATCTGTTGTTGTTGATTTTTATCTTCAGGTAGAATAGATAGATGTGAAGACATCATTTCTTCACGAAGATCTAGAAGAAGAGATCTAAATGAAGCTACCTGAAAGATTTGCGGTAAAGGGAAAGAAAGAATGGGTATGCAGGGTAAAAATAGTCTTTGTATGGGTTAAAACAGTCACCAAGAATGTGGTATCAAAAATTTGATACATTTATATGGGGACTTAGCTTCATCAGAACCAAATCAGATCACTGTGTGTGTTTTAAATTAATTGGTGACTATGTTATTTAGTTGGTGTTGTATGTGGATGGTATGTTGTTGATAGGAAATGACAAAGAAATTATCCAAGATTTGAAGACCCAGTTGTCCTCCAAATTCGAAATGAAGTATATTGGTGCTGCAAACTATATTTTGGGCATGGAAATTAAATGAGATCAAGAAAAGAGGAAGCTCTGGTTAAAATAGAGGAAGTGTGTTGAAACAATACTGCAGAGGTTTAATATGAAGGATAGTAAATCGATGAAGGTTCCTATTCATGTATGTATAAATTTGTTTAGAGAATTTTCGGCAAAATCACATCATTAATCATTTGTCGACGCGTTTCGAACCAACTAGTGTGGTTCATCGTCAGGACAAGTTGAAGATGTAGATCTAGTTTAGCGTGTTAAATAGTCTAAGCAGAGACTCCAACGGCTAAAAAGACTAACGGCTAATTTTCGACTCAAGGACCCCAGTCAAACTTCCTTTAACTAATTTAATATTAATTTACTATTATATTTATGGAGCTAAGTTAACCAGGTAAAAAATTAAAACCGATCACATAGTTAGTTATAAAAATTAATCCATTTATTTATTTAAATATTAATTCATTATATTATATATATATATATATAATATATATATAATATATATATATATTAAACCTAATATTCTAATAAACTCTATTTGATGTTTAGTTATTAAAATTTTATATATATTCATATAAATTATTAGATGAAAAAATACTTATTATTTAAACTAGGTAAATAAGATCAAGGTTAGAATATCAAAACTAAACCAATTATTTAATATATATATATAATATATATATATTATATATATTATATTTTAATATTTTTCCATAACTAACATTCTCATAATAATATATTTAATGTTTAGTTATTAAAATATTATAATATTTATATAAATTAAATAGAAAAAAAAAAAAATTATTTTTTTATTTTTATATATATATACTATTTAATTTACCTAGAATTAACAAACAAATTAATATAATATATATATATAATAATATATATATATATATATATAATATATATATATATATATTTAAATGAAAAAATAATATTGACTAGTTTCTTTATTTCGAAAAAGCAATATTTTAATTTATTAATTAATTATAAATATATTTAAAAATAGCAATAGGATGTTAAAAATCTTAGGCTAATCCGAAGATACATAAATACCTTGCATTCTAAGGATCGATCAAGATATTTTTAGTTATTCGCTTACTAAATAAATTATAAATACTATGCTTAATATTCCTAGGATGTTAATAACATATATATAAATAAAACAATTTTAATGGAAGGTTACACCCAAATTAAATAATCCGCGAATATAAAGGGAATAGAGGGGATTATAATATACCACTAGGGGGATAATCAAAAGGGGAACCAATCAAATCAAGAGAAACAGGAAAATAATATAACAAACACAAGGGAAACAACCCCAGAGGGAAGGAAACAATAAACACTGAGATCTTACCAAGAAGGGACTGCAGAGGCTAGGAAGATAGGGCTGGGACCCAGTGTACCAATAAGAGGAAGAGTACATGTCTCTTGTTCCATTCGCAAGTGCACTCGGTAGCCTGATGTATTAAATTGTATGTACTAGACTAGACATTGCATATGTAATGGGAGTATTGAGCGGGTTTATGTCAAAACTAAGGAAGGAGCATTGGACATTAGCGAAGCGAGTTTTTAGGTATTTGAGTGGCACTAGTGATTATAGTCTGTGCTACCAAGGAAGACTAGGATTAGATTGAGTTTTGGAAATCCGTGGCTTTGTTGATGTAGACTGGGATGGAGATCTTGATCAGAGAAGATCTAAAAGTGTGTATGTGTTTAAAATATTTGGAGGTGCAGTCAGTTGGATGAGAAAGAGACAGACTATAGTGGCACTTTCAACTACAGAGGTAGAATGCATGGAAACCACTCATGCAAGAAAGGAAGTAGTTTGGTTGTAGAGATTGTTTTTAAGTATGGGGTTAGTACATCAAGCTATAAGGATAGACTATGACAACCAAAGTGTAATTTTCCTAGCAAAGAACCATAAGAACCCTACTTATCATTCAAAGACAAAGCACATTGATGTTCAGTATCACTTTGCGAGGGATATGGTTGAGGACAAAAAGGTGTTTTTGGTAAAGGTGGACACTTCAAAGAATGTTGCAAATGCATTGACAAAGTCTGTGAGCACTGAGAAGTTTTCTTTGTGTAGAGAAACAATTGGCATTGTAAGGTCGGACCAATGACTAATCTCTCATGTGCCCCCTATGTGGAAAATAAAACAACAAGTGGGAGAATGTTTGGTGCATGTTATATTATTGTCGTGACTATTTGCACGTGCACGGAGGTCACAAGGGTGGGAGGGGGAATCCCTCCTTATTTGTTGCATCGGGCGAAACAATGGGGTCACGGGGGGACCGCAGCCCCCCTTTCGGGGGCTTTCAAGGGAGCAATAGCCCCTCTGTATGGGGTTTAGGGCAGTGCCCCAAAATTTTTTTTTGTACCCTATATTAGTTGGGGAGACCTACCTATGGTTTTGTGCATAGGTTTTGCACATGGTTTTTTGTAGATATCGGTAAGGGAATTATGGTTATGTTCTAATCCATGGTTAATGGATTGGGGTTTATGAATGCTTCAACATGTATATATATTTATTGTAGCATTGAAAGGAATATAATGAAAAATTAATATGGTAGTCCCAGTTATGGGATCCAGGGGAAAATCTCTATGTATTTGTTTTATTCCTCTTCATTGTTTATTTTCTGTTTTTAGAATTCGTCTGCAGGTAATTTCTATACAGGGCAAAAACCTACAAAAACCTCGAGCTCTATAATAGGGACTGGTTTTACAAAAAAAATTAGTGCTAAAGTTTTTTAATAAGTTTAAAAAGGTGGATTGATAGAGTGACAAGTGGCGAAGCATTGGACAAAGATTTTCCCATCAAAGAGAAGCACTATCAAATGACGATCCAATCTATCAATCATTGCTTGATTATTAAAGTGTTCTGCACACCAACAAATAGTGAGTGGTGAGTGGCAAACAATCGAACACGGTCACAACTCTTTTTCATAGACACTAGGTAGGAAAGTGTTAAGGGGCCCATTAACCATGGAAAATTTTAGGGGCTAATATTCACAGGTGGGATAATTTTCCATGATTTTTCCAAAAGAAAAGATTCGCAAATTTCCACTTTTTTCTAAAAATGGTTCGCCCACATTTTATATTATATAAATTATTTTAACTTAAAAATTTCCAAAATTTTTATATAGAATAATATAAAAATCATTAGAAATATAAATATTTTTACAAAAATAATGCGAAACATTTTACAATTTGCATATTAGGAACTAGTAAGATTTGCCAAGGTTTCTAAACTTTAAGATGAACTTCCATTCTTAATGTTTTCCTTCCTATCAACCATCAACAACTGGAACATAAAGGATGTAAATAAAGGCCTACAAGCAGCGAAGTGACAAGATAATAAAGAAGTATCCCATGGTCATGTCTCTTGATCCTATGGAATAAATAATGAATTTTTAGGTGTTGAAGTGTATAATACAAGTTTTAAAGAATTCAAATTTTATTTAATACAATCACATCATATGGTTTCATACAGTTTAATTTAAGCCCCAAAGAGCCAAGGAATCAATTTATGTTTGGGCCATCTTTTGGAGTTAGCGGGACTAGACTCCTTTTGACTCCAAGCTTGACTATTCTACTTTTTGGGTGGAAATTCCACACACATAACTAAATTATTTCCATGAAATCAAATACTTTAGGGACACATGCAACATTTTATAGGTACATGGTCCAAATTCTATTATTTCTCTTCTTTTCCAGTGATAAGTTCGAATACCACTAATATGCAATCGATGAATGAAAAGTTTTTTCTATGCGAGCAAGTGAATTAAACATGTAACTACAAATGGGGTCTCTCTTCATTCTTGTAGCCATTTGTTTGTTTAACATAAGGAAATATGTCTTGATCAATAAATCCCTTTAGTGATTCTTAGTTTTTAACTCCTCATTCTAGTGGAATTACTAATAAGAAACTTATCTTGTGCCATTTTCTTGGTCGAGGAAAATAAATAAATAGAAGCTACTTAGCATCATCATGCTTTATGAGGAGTGATACGAAGAAAATATCAAAGTATTATTTCCATCACGTCGCATTTACTTGGAGAGAAATTCCATTTATTGATTATTTAAGTGACCGCAAAACAAGTTAAAATGGGGGTGGGAGAGTAAAGTACATGGATTGATTCCCTAACATGTTATATTAGAAATTTATATTAAATAATAATAGGGGGTGTATATGAATGGATTTTACGAAGTATCATGCCATCTAGAATATGAGTCTATGTAGAGGAATGATATGTAGATGTGGGTGTGATATAGGACAAATGCAGAGAGAAAGTGTGTGGAACAAGATGTGCATAGTGGTGGAGTGTAGAGGAACAATGTGTGGAGAGACATGTTCATGAGGTCTCTCCACACAATGGGAAATTAGCTAAGTGTTGTATAAAAGGAAAGAGTGTGTAGGGACATAAGCATAACTCTTCAATGAATTTTTGTTTGGATAGGACTACATAATTTTTTGGGTCAATAGCCCTCTCAGCCCTCTTGACCAACCACAGGTTTGAAGCCTACTCAACTTTCTCCTCCATAATATGTTCACTTTCCAACCACCTTCGATATGCTTTCACATCCCTCAAGGGGTCTAAGGATTACTCAACCTTATCCTCCACAAGTTTCTCTCTTTCCAACTACCTTCCATGGGCTCTTGCATCCCTCAAGGGTTCTAAGGATTACTCAACCTTCTCCTCCACAAGTTTCTCTCTTTCCAACCTCCTTCCATAGTCCCTCTAACCCCTGAAGGGGTTTGAGGTGCTCTTGGTTCTCTAATTGCTTAAAATATGGGTTGATATTGATGTGTGTTGGTTATTATTATGGTCATCCTTTTTCATTTGTATGTTATGGGCCTTAAAAAAAACTTCATTTTGGTTTATTAACACACATTACACATCTAATCCACAAGGTGGTAAAATATCACTAAATTGCCTTGTAAAATATTTATATGATTTAGGGTTGGTTTTTCTCTAAAATTATATATATATAACACCAGATATTTTTCCTTTGGGATTATGATAATAGTTCAAAATATTTCTCCTTTTACTCTTTTTCTTTCTGAAAATATGTTAATTCATGTTTTGGTAAAATCCACCATCTTTTCAACTAAAATTATAAATTATAATTGAATATATAAATTTAGTAGCTTTGAAAACCCCTCTGGTAATCAAATGATATAATCCATAGATTGGATATGTGAAATTTTATTAAACAAAGAAAACTTATTTCTAGCTTCAATGGGATGTTTAGTTTAACTTCTTTTCATTTTGGTGAGATTAAAAATGGAAAATTCATTAAGCTATATCCCTTAACAAATATGGAAACTAATAAAATTTAAGTTAATTACATTAAAGGTACCAAGGTTAAAGACATTAATTTTAGGTAAAGTTAATTACATGAAAGGAGTCTTGTTCAAGGGATATCATTTCTTCAAATTGTGGTTCCCTACTTGTCGACATGTGTGGAACCCACCTTCCAAGTCATTTTGTTTGTCCCACTTCGTATTGAATTCATGTTGTCAGCCTATAGTTCATCCACATGCCATGTCCAATGGAGTTGTATTTAGTGTTTTTTTAATGATTTCTTCAAAATCCACTTGCACTTGCTCTGGTATGAAAGGTATCTTATATACTTCACATTTGAGGTCTTTTGCATGTTGGGCTTAAAAAAAAAAAAAAAATTACAACGATTTCCTTATTTCTTGTATATATATTAGCTTATAAATGAGCTTTTAAGAAATGAGGCACCTTGTTTTGATATTATTTCAAGTAATTGAGTGACCCTCTTAGATGGATCATGAGGGGACACCTAGAAAAAATGTCTAGTAAGAGATTGGGGAAACATTGTCTAGCAAGAGATTGGTGAATGTTAAGAAGGTCAATAAGTAATTCTGTTTTAGTTTCCGTAAGTGAGGAATTGTGTAACATTTTATCATTATTATCCTTACATACCATTATATATAAACATGCTAAGAAATTAATCTCTACTTGTATTTGTTGTTATGTCATTTGGGATTAATGATCTACTAAAGGAACATACCTGCAAATATTAGGAAAACGTAAATAGAAGGGTTATGTTGAGAAATTCATCTTTAGTTGTATTTGTTGTTGTCCCATTTGGTATCAATGATTTTATAAAGGAATGTATTTAGAAAGATTGGGAAAACTAAGAAGAGGGGTCGCTCCTGCATCAAGGAGATAAGGAAGGAGTGACGATTTTGATTTAGAATGTGAGGAATCCTCTAGCTGCAATGAACATGATTTAATGAGGAACAAACAAATTTGGGTGTAGGAATAGATAGAATTGATTAAAAATATACATAATTATACAAAAGTATATTCAACCCATGGCTTACCTTAAATTACAACTAATGCAACCATGTAAATTAAATGGTTGGTAAATGACTATAGACATTGATCCATGACAAGCTTCAAAACGCTTACTTTACGATACATCTCACATTGCAAAATTATAACTTTTTTTCCGTGGGTCATGGAGTGCCCTAAAAATATGCACATTCACTATCAATCCAAAGCCCCATGGGACATTCCCAAATTATAACTTTATTTTAAGTTATCATTATTGTTAATTATTAGAAGAATTAATATATGAGTTAAAATATATACATTTAAAAAAACAAAACATGGAACAAGATTCTCAACCATGGAGAACCATATAAATTTTTAACTTGTGAATAATCTTTGTTAGAATCTCATGGGCTAATATCATGGCTTACAAATACTACATGCCAAAAAAGCTATAAATCATTTCATATGATACTTGTTCATATGAATATTTTTAATCAATCGGTTTAATTAAAGGGCAACAATTGCATAACTACTTTTGAGATTAATCTTAGATTTGTAACTATCACTAAGAATATTAAATAATATTTCATGAAAGTTAAATCCCTACGATCCTCCCCTTTCAATTCAATCTTCGCCCCCATCATGGTCCATCCCTCCTCATTTACCCTTGGTTACTCGACTTCCTCCCTTGTTGAAGACTGCCCTTTAAACCTAGATTACTCTTCCACTATAAAAAAATTCCCCTGTCATTACTAAGTCTATATCTTATCCTTGTTCTAGGATCCCCACTCCTTTGTTGTCCCTCAACAATAATTTAGCTCCCCGTATGTTAATGAGAGAGTTTTTAACGTCTCTAATTTTTCTTTTGATCCTCTAGTATATAGACTTTTGGAGAAAGGGTTAACCTTTGCCTTTGTTCTGAGAAATATTGTAGTTGAGGAAATCATTTGTGATGTTGACTTTGGGATTAAGAATTTGTTGATGAAATTCTAACTAGGTTCTGTCTTCATAATATGAAATGTACTTTTGATTATTGTATTTTATAAAAGAAACAAAAATGATTATTTATTATTATTGAGCTTGCATTACGTGCCGAAGAAATTTGTTCTATAGGTCAAGCACCAATTGAAAGTGCTTCTAGGGTTGTCCTAAGTCAAGAATTCAAATAGGGACATTGTAATAATATGAAGACCCCATCGTGAATCTTGTAAATTGTAAAAAGAATTAGTTTTGTATTGTACTGAGCCTTCCAAGACCAAGTTGGCCTGCCAGGGTGTCAACTCATCCTAGAAGCTGGAATTCGTATCCCTCGAAGACCTGTATATAGGAGACAATTCAACCTCATTTGGACACATTCATTCCACTCTCTCTCATGTGAAGGGAGAAGTAGAAAAGGGTAGCAAAGAAGGCACAAGAAGAAGGAGAAGTGTTTTGGGTCCCTCTCTCTCTCTTTCTCTCCACACTTGTGAAGAAGAGGGCTGAAATTATGTAGCTTTTGCTAGGGTTTTTGCTGCTTGGCTAGGGTTTCCTTGTGAGGTTCTGATGTGATGAAAAAGGGCTGAAATAAGGGCCAAAAAATTCCCCTTCTTGATACAGAAGTGAATTAGGTAAAGCGAGGCAACTGGAAGCAAAGAAGAAGCATTTATTGTCCACACGTGTAAAGTAGCAGTTATTGTTGGGGGGTTGAAGTTGCAAATCTGCAGTTAGTGCTGAAAACCTATGGTTGGAAGTCAAATAAGTGTTTCCAAGAGAGATTCTACTAGGTTTGGAAAGTAGTAAAGAAATCACATTATCAAGAATATGATCTTGGTCTTGGAAAGGATTTAGTGTTGGTCAAAGGTCTTGGTATTTGTCAATAAAGAATCTATAAGAAGAGATTGAAGGGTTTTCCTCTCAAGAGGAGAGGTTTTTCCTTAGCTTGGAGCCTACATCTTGTGCACTTATATCTTGTTGATATTCTTGTTTTGGTAGTATTTTGATGATTGAAGAACACACTATAATAATAATAAAAATAAGTTAATCCTAATAAGTAATAAGACATCACAAGCAATTATCATAGTTAGAAGAATCATTAATATTTTCTTGCCCTAGATTTTTCAACATGGTATTAGAGCTATGGTTTGCACAGGGCATGAATAAGGTCAAGTATATTATGAAGAGGCTTGAAAATAAGTACTCATCATTAGCAAGTCTCATCAAGAAAAGTTTCAAGGCAGTATGTAATAGTCTCTTCTCTTCCAAATATCTCAAATCTTCAAAGAATGAAGGATTCTTCTCAACCCTCACCAGAAAATTTCAAGATGAAAGTATATGGGTGATATATAGTGTAGCTTCAAGACACATGACTGGATATCAAAAGAAACTCAAAACCCCATCCAAAGGGAAGTCCTCATACTCTATGGAGCTTGGTGACAATAAGAGCTATCTGGTAAGAGGAATTGGATCTGCACCAATTGAGCTGGAAGAAGGAGGTAACTTTCATCTCAACAAAATTCTAAATGTTCCACGTTTGTCCAAAAATCTTATTTCTATTTCTTCATTAGAAGAAAAAGGAGATAGTGTTTCTTATACAAATGGTAAAGTAGTGGTTTGGACTAAATATTCAAACATTCAAAAAGCTAGAACCACTGGAGTTAGAGAAGGAAGACTTTATAGAATAGCATCTCCTCTAAGTCAAGCACTTGCCCACATTGATATAAGTCCATGTGAACTTTGGCATAGATGACTGGGCCATCTTCATTACAAGATCTTGAAAACTCTAAACTCCATTGTAAATGGGATAACAAATCTCAAATAATACCATGAAGGAGTCTACAAAGGTTGTTCCCTGGGAAAGAATGCAAATAAACCATTTGCACATAGTACATCTAGAGCTCAACAGATTCTAGACCTCATCCACTCCGATGTATGTAATACCATGTCTAAATCACTTGGAGGTAATCTATATTACATTACTTTTAACGATGACCATTAGAGGAAAAATTCAGTTTATCTACTTAAATCCAAGGACCAAGTATTCATAAAATTTCAAGAATTGAAGGTAGAGGTAGAAAATATTACAAAAAGAAAGATAAAGATTCTAAGGTCAGATAATGGAGGCTAGTATACCTCCAAATAACTCATTGCTTTCTATAAGGAGGTTTGGATTAAGAGGGAGCTTATAGTTCCATACAATCCTGAGCAGAATGGAGTAGTTGAACGAAAGAATAGAGCTATAGAAGAAAGTTTCAAGGCTATGATCCACGATCAAGATCTACCAAAATGTTTATGGGGAGAAGCAATGAAGGTTGTAGTATACATCCAAAATAGAAGTCCTCGTAGCTCACTTGGCAATATAACTCCAAAAGAAGTCTTCATTGGGAAGAAACTGAATATTGATCATCTTGGTATATGTTTCATGGTATATGATCATATTGGTATATGATCATATTAGCTTGGTATATGATTCATGGTGATTTAGTATTTTCTTTATGTTGGTTTGGTATATGCTTTACGGTGATTGATATATGCTTTACGATGGTTGATATATGCTATATGATGTTTTGATATATATACTTAGATATGACATTACTCTATGTTTGATATATGTTTTGATATATGATTTGGCACATGTTTTGGTATATATATTTTGATGATGTTATTATATGTACACCCATGTATGGACGTAAATACCATAAAAAGTTGTGTTATAAAGCTCCACTATGCGGTATGTTGTCATGTTGTCATGATGTTATGTCTTGAGCAGATATTTCATTGTAAATATGGCATCAAGTTGTGTTATAAAGCTCCATAATAAGTATGTTTTCTTACCGTAGGTTCCTGAGGTATAAGTGTGATTGAACACCGAGGATGGTGTCCCCAAGGGAGAGGGTTCTGTAATAGCCACGGTGAAAATTCCATGTAATAAATGTTAAAAACAATAACTAGAGATGACTGGGACACTTATTCCAAGATGAATGTTAGGAAAGACATCCTGGGGGGTGTTCATTTGGTTGTTTATGGCTAAGGAAATTAGCAAAGGAAATGGCTAAGTGATTAAAAGGAATTTTGGCACATTTATTTATGAAATTAATGGAAATTAGGAGAAAAAGATGGTGAAAGGTCACATGTTGCATGTGAGGAGGAAAATGATAGAAAATAATGGAAAATGAAGAAAATAGAGGCCTCATTCATAAAAAGGCTTATGAGGATCATTTGGTAACCTTTTTTCAGTTTATTGTTGGAGCTCTCTC
>APFE030037887.1:0-15898 GCA_000404065.3 Pinus taeda
TTTAATACTAATAAAATAATATCTCAATGTCGGCTATAAACAAAATATTTTAATTTCCACAGTGAACATGGACTTGATACAAACCATTTTCAAGTTTTGATTCATCTTGGTGCATTATAGATAAGGAGTTAAGATAAATATATCTTGGGAGCTTGAAGTTAAACTTTGTTGAAAACCAGGAAAATACTGACACTGGGTGAATCAATATTAACACTTTTAACAATCAATTAGACAATTAAACACTTTCAATAAGACAATAGTATTCCAATCACATAAAGATTGAACAAGGAACTCAATACAAGAGAAAACCATAAATTTTTTTATTATGTCAATGTAAGCACCAACTCTATATTAAGTCAAATTATCTAGGAACATGTAGAAAATCTTGTAGATTCACAAGCTCATGCAATGTACTAAGAGACAAGAAACTACTTCTACTATCAACCAACGGAAGCCAATAGATCAATGAAAACAATAATCAACAAGAGGAAGATAAATCAATGACACATAACACAATAAATATCCGGGGAAAGCCACAACTCAAAACTCCACTATCGTTATTGCATTAATAAAAAATCCAAAATGATAATACAATGCTTGTTCTCACAAGAACAATCCCATCACTCAGTATGATCAATCACCCAGCTCACAAACAAGCTCAAGCCAAACCTTAGTCTCTTCTACTCCTCTCCAAGCCCCTATTTCCTTTTTCAATTCCTATGTTTGATTAGCCCATCTTAAAGGGAAACCAGTGCATCCAAAACTGCACAATCCCTTCCAGGTTCAGTTCCTCATTTCATGCACCATCAGTACAACTCAAAAAATTATACAAGTGATAATACACTATCCCTACACTCTAGTCTCGACTAGGTTTTTCTCAGAATCGACATGCATGAGTTTCTGATGAGGGAATCTTCAATTAACTAGAGTAGCACTAGTTAGTGCATTAGTGCACCAATTGACTGTTAACTCACTATTAATTACACAAATAGTTTGGAACTAATTTAACTTAACTTAACTTAGTAAACTGAGTTATCTAATTACAACTCACAAGTAAACTCATTCCAGACCCCTATAATATAGGGAAAACATATACATGACTTCAGAAATACTTCTTACTCAAAATTTCTAAATTAACTAAGTCAACTCCCTCTAGCTAACTATTACAAGTTGTTGTGAGAATAAAATTCGATTTGAATTCTGAGTTTAATTCAAGGACAAATTAAACTGGAATTTCTGGATTCTATTTTTTACATTTCTTGTTGTTATTTTTAACAGAGCCAACCTATAGGAGGCTCCAACCCCTTATCTTTGAAAGAAACCTCTTGATGGAAGTACTAACTCCCAGGGTTTTCAACCTCCAACTTGTTGGAGGCACCAACTCTTTGATATTTATAGGCACCAACCCTAAGGAGACTCCAATCACCCCACTCTACAAGCACCTACTTGCTCATTCTTTTAGATCCTTCTTTCAACAATTTTCACATTTAAATATAAACCCTTTTAATTAAAGATACCACTGATACAATTGCTAAATCTAAAATGTGTTTTTTCTTGCTTAGCATCCACCTATTCTTTCTATAATTTCCGATTCAATTAAGATTCATCGCAATTACAATAACTCACACTTAGATTTTCTCTCTAATCTATCTCATCTTCTGCAATTGCCTACTTAATTTTTCATATCTTGAAACTTTGAAATGTGTAGCTGCTTTGGATCTCAAATGATCACTTTGCATAGCATTTAATCTCCAACTATATTTCAGATCTACAATAAATCTCTCTACTACTCAGCTTCCTTTCCTCTCTTCGTTCTATTTGAGTTGTGTGTTCTCCTCAGGTTAACAATAGCTACCACAACCTTTTTTGCATGGGAACACACATTCAACATCATTTATTAGTGTTGTTTATATATACAACACCTTTCATTATTTTCCTCTATGAATTTAATTCTTTAACATAATTTTGCATTTGAATGCTAAATTTTCATCTCGTAGACCCTAGTGTTTATCTCCCTGATGCATATGGCTGTGGGTCAAGACTTGGAGGTTAACCTTGTTGATCCCAATAGATTGTTAAATGCATTATGTTTTGTGACTAGACATCTAGTGGCCGATAGGATCCTTAACACTCACAAGGTAGCCCCATATGATCAAGGTGCAGAGCTTGGGTCTTAACTCTCATCCACCCACAGCTTGCCACCCGATCTCAATTGTCAGCTACCACTCATTGCCCAAGCTCACCTGCTAACCACCACTTGCCCCTCAAGCTCAACTATTGGCCATTGCTTACCACTCATCGATCGAGTTTGTTTTGATGTGCAAGAACTTCTAACCTGACGATTCACTAAACACCTTTTCATTTCTCACAAGGCCCCTTGTGAATGGACACTACGACCAATAAAATTGTTGTTTCACCAGCCATCAACCAAATTTGTGCATTTAGATAAATTTGGGATCCATGGATCTAGTCCCCATCCCTTGCAATCATGCCAAAGCTCCACCGCCAATCAGATTCACTTTATTCTAGAGTCCATATATGAAGATCTAGTGGTTTGATCCATCTTTCTCTTAGGAACCAATTCTATTGTTTCTAGATTAGATGAATCACCTTGACACTAGATGTTGAACCCTAATTCGATGATTTGGGATTTGATTCTCCACTACCTCACTTCAGTGCCTGCACCTTTGCCAGGTAGGATGGTTGCATGAACATGCATCTCTAGATGAAAATTTTCCAATATGCCTAACACTATGGATCCTTGCAAAACAAATCCCTGGCATGAATCCCGAGGCTCTACCACCTCACCTTCCAACTCACTACCACATCACTTTCTTCCATGTGTCATGCCACATCACTTTCACATGTGTTATGAAAAGGGCCACTCGGTAACTGAAAAAGGCCAAATCCACCTGCCATGTGTCATGACAACATAGTGCCATGTATCATCATGTAAACATCATCAGCATGTGTTATCATCTCATTGGGCCACATCATTGGTCTGCCACTGGTCATTATCAAGTCATCTGGGTCCACCTAGTGTTGAGCACTATGTAATTTGGGATTTGGTGATCTACCCATTTGGCTTTTCAACTAGCATCCACCCTGCTCCAACTCCAAATGGCTAGATGTCTATTGGAACCATGAACCATGGAACACTGTTGAACTTCAAACCCTAATTTTTCCTTATCCCTTGGGAGTTAGGATAAGTGTCATATACCATTGGAAATAACTTTGAGAGGGCTATCTAGCCAAACACTTTTCATGTGCTTTTAATCAAGTTCCTCGCATACAAAATGCTTCCAATATAGATTAAAAACAACCTAGTCATCATTAACTTAACAGAAACAACCAAGCCATCAATAATAGGATATGCATCATGCATGCCTACTCAACAAATTCCCCCTAAATTTGAAATCAATTGATATCAATGACTAGACTTAACATCAATGACAACTACTGCCAACAACTTCCAACATACTCAACAATATCCCCCTTTGGAATTAATGAAAACACATCCTGACATTGTTGGTCATTTATGGAAACAACACCACCCTTTAACACGTCCTGTTGTTAGGCTGAAGAAGCTATCACTGTTTACCATTGTCTAGTCACTCTCACCCTTTACTTTTGAAGAGCCAATGGTTGATCACTCTCTCCCTTCAACATCAACGACAAAGGGATTTAGTTACTCCCCATGTTATGATGCTCCCCTTAAAGAGAATGAGGTATAACCATGGATATAATAGACAATTTATTTGAAGCTTCTATTTCACATGCTTGTTACTGCAATGTAAAAATCAAGTGATACAAACTGAATAAAAACATATATAGGCTTAGGAACATGTAAAATTTATATTTCATAGTTCAATGTACCCGCTCTAAAATTATGCTACTCCTAGTGATCTTAAAACTTGGCTTCTTTTCTTCTTTCAAATCATATAACCATCCTTACGACATATTTGGATGACCGACTTATTTTCTAGTGAAGAGATCAGTAAGGAATCACTCCCAAAATTTTCCTTAAATATTAAAAAGGCTCTTAGGCAAGAGGCTTGGTGAAATTATCAACAAATTGTTCTTTTGTGGATATATACTCCCACTTCACAATTTGATCATCCACTTATTCTCTAAGAAAGTGATACTTTATGGGAATATGCTTGGTCTTTCAGTGAAGAATATGATGCTTGGATATATTGATAACACTTGCGTTGCCACATATAATGGGAATGGGTTCATCAAATGTTACATGCATGTCTTCTAATGTTGGTTTCATCCATAGAATATGAGTGCAACTTGTTGCAGTTGGTATGAAGTTGGCTTCAGTAGTAGAAAGTGATATAGATATTTGTTTTTTTTAGCCATGCCACCAAACAATTCCCTAAGAAGAAAACACCACTACTTGTGATTTTCCTATCATCTACAGTTGCATCGCAATCAACATATGTGTATAGACCATAGTCCATTGTGGCTCTTAAATACTTTAAAATACTCTTTGCAACTAAGAGATTACCTTGTTTGGGGTACGTTGATATCTTTCAACTACACCAACAACTTGCATAATGTCTGATCTTGAGGCTATAGGTACAAAAGGCTACTAGTTATTGATTTATACATTGTTTTGATTTACCTCTAGTGACATCATCTTTTCTTAGTTTGCATCCAATGAACACAAGCGTACTGATAAGAGAACATTATTCCACCACAAATTTCTTCAAAAATTACTTGAGATATTTTCTTTGAGAAATGAATATACCTTTCATTGATTGAGTAATCTACAAATAAAGGAAAAATGAGAGTTCCCCAAGCATAGAAAACTTAAATTCAACTTTGGTATCAACAACAAATTGTTGGCTAAGTAAATTTGTATCACTACCAAAAATGATATCATCAACACACACAAAAATAACTAAAAGATTATAATTTTCATATTTTAAATACAAATTATTGTCAATTTCTGCTCTTTTGAAGCCTCATTGTTGTAGGTGTTTGCCTAATTTTCAGTGCCATCCCTTGGGTGCTTAGTTTAGTCCATACAATTCCTTTTTGAGCTTACACACTACCTCAAGATTGTTTGAAAATTGAAAACCTTTAGGATATTCTATATATACCCCTTCTTCAAGTTTTACATCCACCTGATAAAATTTGAACTTTTTGTGATAAGAAAATGCTAGAAACATTCTATTTGCCTCTAATATTGCTACAACAGAAAAAGTTTTATTAAAATCTATTCTTTCAACATGTCCATCCTCATTTAATTTTTCCTAAAGGCCCACTTTTTTCCAATAAAATTTTTGTTTAATGATCTTGGAACTAACTCCCGAGTTTGATTATTCTCGATCTAGTATAACTCCTCATTCATGGATTTTATCCAAAGTTAATCTTGGTTTGCCTTAGAAAGATATTTTCGATTAATCATGGACAACATAGCAATATGAGCTTTACTGGAGTTATTTATTAATATTCTTTGAGTTTGTACTCTTGTTTTCATATTACCAACAACGATTTTGTGGGATGATGATTTTGAACATACCTTTAGGTGGTTTTGGGGTGAGATCACTCTACGTCTTCTTCTTTTTTGTCTCTTGATTCTTCAAGCTATATTGTTTCATCTTCTCTTCTGATCTAATCAAGTGGACTAACACATCTTGGTTGCTTGCTTTTGTGAGATAACTCCTCATCTACTTTCACATCAATGAGGTCAACTATTTTGCATAATATTTTACTGTAACATCTATATCCTTTTCTCTTAGTTGAATATCCTAAACATATCCCTTCATTCGCTTTTGCATTGAAATTACCAAAATTATAATCATTGTTCCTGATGTAGTACTTGCTACCAAAGACTTTGAAGTGATTTATTGAGGATGATTTTCCATTCCACAATTCATAGGGAGCCTTATCAATTTTTTGCCTAATATGGTATTTTTTTAAAATGTGGACTGTTGTATGAACAACTTCAACCCAAAAAGTATTTGGCATATTTATTTCATCCAACATAGCTATATCCATTTCTTTTACTAGTCTATTTTGCCTCTCAGTCACACCATTTTGTTGTGGAGTATTTCTGATCATGAATTCACTTCTTGTGTCATGTTGTTCAAAAAAATTATCAAACTCATTTGAAGTAAACTCTCCACCCCTCTTTGACCTTAGACATTTCAGTTTGCAATCAATTTGGTTTTCAACCATGGCTTTGAAAATTGCGAAATTTTCAATGCTTTAGACTTCTCCCTTAAAAATGTGACCCACATAATCCTGCTATAATCATCAATGAATAGCATAAAGTATTTCTCGCTACTTAAGGTATCATTTCTTGAGGGCCCACATAATTTTGTATGAACTAGTTGTATGGGCTTGGTAGATGAGTTTTTTTTGTCTTGAAAGTTAGTCGAACTTTCTTTCCAATTTGGCATGTTTTAGAAATTGTATTACTTGGCTTTGATATTTTTGGCAAGTCCCTCACAAATTCTACTTTGTTGATCTCTACAATATGATCATAATCCAAGTTTCCCAACCTTTTGTGTCATAACTATCTCTCATCAATCTTCCCCATAAAACATTCCTCATTTTGTTCATTCAATATGTATACATTACTTTATGTTCTTATAGCTCTTACAACTACTTTCCTTATGTCTGCAATGTTTCTTTAACATCATTTGGAGTGAAAAGTGGCATCATACTCCTAGTCAAACATTTGAATCTCACTCAACAAGTTTTTCTTGAGTCCATCCATAAAAATAACGTTCTGAGCCTTCCATTGTCCATTATCCAAGCTTAGTGTGCCTTTGCCCATGATTTTCCTAGAGCATCATTTCCAAAAGTAACACTTCTTGCCTTATCTTCTCTTAATGACATGAATTTTCTCCTATCACCAATCATATGGTTATGACATCCACTATCCACATACCAGTGGCTACCTTGGTTTTGGGAATAAGACAATGCCATATTCTTCAATATTTTATTCCTCTTTCTTCTTCAATATTTTGGGTTCCTCTTCAGCTTGCTTGATCTAAGGCACTGATTTAAATTTTCTAGTTCTACACTTAGTTACTTTATGCACATATTTATAACAACTATAGCATTCAATATAATCGAATATAGGAACAAATGGATTGTTGTCCCTAAGATTATTCCTATGTGGATTTACAAATCTATTGTTTGTTTGACTAATAAGATTTATTTCTTTTATTTATTATATGATTATTTCCAAGATATGGTCTATAATCAAATGCCTTGTGTGCAAAATTTGTACATGAATAACAATAACCATTGAAAATATTTTGGTACTTGGGAGTATTTTTTTTTTAGGATATGAACTACTTACTCTTTGATGACTTTCTCCTTATGGGGGATGAGGTATTTTTTGATTTATTAATTTATCTTTGTGGATCTTTGAATTTCTATTATTGTTGCATATAGTGTTGTCATTGATGGAAACGAGTGTCAATTATGTCAAAGGGAATTGTTTAGACAACAATAGTATCATTCATGGGTCAAAGCAAGTAATGTATCAAGTAGTTATTTTACATACCCCCATAAGGTTAACTGAAAGGAAGCTTGCATTTTATTTAGTGTTTGACAAGGTTATGATTCATTAACGATCTATATATAACATGATTACATAGATCTCATTAAGACCTTTCCAATAGTATATCTCACTTTGAAAAACTCCTCCTAGACGAGAAGTTCTGGTCATTTGAAAATAAACATTATTGGAGGCTCAAAATTATAGGGAAAAAAACCAAAAATATTAATATGTTAAAAGGTGCACAAATTTTGGATGCATCCATGGTACATTGGTCATGTCAATGACAAATCTTGACAAAACTTGTATGACCTTTAATAATAATAAAGAGTGTGCATCTTTCACAAATCGAATGACAGACATGGAAACATGCACACCAATTAGCCAGAGCACAATGTCTAATCAAGGGATGAAATTTCATGCGTCATGATAGGCCAAATGAGATGATGCAAATGACATAATCAACATGAGTGGAACATGGCAACATATATTTGGGTGATGTGGCCTCCTTGTACAATCACCAGATGACATCAACAAGTGATGTTAACATGGTGACATGGTAGTACATGGCACTGCCATGTGGTAGGCACATTTGGAAACTTTTGATTGGTGACAATATCAAATACGGGTAACACGTGGCACTTGTCACAGGTTTCAAGGTGACATGATCATTTCATGTTGATGTCATCATGCAAATGACTAAGGACCCTTAAGGAACCAGTCATATGGAATGTCCATATGGACCATGGCACAAATATTAATGGCATGGTCATATCTTTTGGTCACATGGTTTGATCTGAAATTGATTGCTAGTTAATGTTGTGCTAGAATCATTTCCAGATATAAAATTTTCTTTGCTTTGGTTTGCTTATCCATAGAGAGTTTATCCATGAGCATGTGATTGTCAATTAATCTAACTTGGTGAATGAACTTAAAAGCATGAATTTAAATGGCTGAAAAACAACATATAAAAAGATAGCAAGCACAAATAACAAATCTCAATACACAATTTTTTTTGAAGGATTCCATCCCTCCTGGGCTACATCTCCTTGGTCCAGCTTCATAGTGTGGGCCTTTGTATTAGATTAAAGAGTGCTCAAATTGTTGCTACATGCATCCAATACTCTTGGAATCTGTTCCAATGATTTAAAACATTAAAATATATCAAAAAATACTATTTGTTTACTCAATTTGGTTACCAGCTGCTCTGGGAATGACATCCAACACCTGGTGGCCTAGAGCTTCAAAAATCTTCAAGTGACCAAACACACCTGTAGATGACCTCTTCTACCTCTAAAACCTACTCCAATGAGTTTAAAACATTCAAATATATCATAAATGACTATTTGTTTACTCAATTTGGTTACCATCTTCTCTAGGAATAGCCTCCAACACCTGGTGGCCCTAGGCTTCAAAAATCTTCAAGTGACCACAAACACCTGTAGATGGAATCTTCTACCTCTGAAACTGAATCCAATGAGTTCCTAGCATTCCGATGAGCCAAAAATGACTATTCATGTTCGAAATGTGGCTGAGAATTGAGTAAGATATGGCTCAAACAATTTTTCCTACAAAAACTCCGCTAAATCTGGAGAACAACTAGTTAAGTCCGCCAAGTTTGGTGGCAGTTCCAGACTTTGTGGCTCCTCCAAAATCTTTGCCAACTTAATCATGGATTAATTTAATGCTAAACTGATTATTGGCATACTAATCTCACTTAACAGTTGGCCCCTAGCTCCTGGTTTGGGCGCTAGGTCACATGGGGTGGGGATTGGCCTGACGAGGCTTTTTTTGTACCAAACTTTCAAAAGCTCTAAATTTTGCATACGATGTCAGTTTTTCGAACCATTCATAGCATTGGAATCCTGAAGACGAAAATATATTCAATCATTTAGGTCTGAAGAAATTCTAAGCACTTTCATTTTTTTAGCTAAAGCACTGATCCCTGATCATTCCTCCCCACTAGAAGCCTTTTGGACCCCAAAATCTCTCTTGATCACTGATTATGTTGATGAGGGGATTGTTCTCTCATCCTTCCAGTCTTTATCCATTGAAATTTTCCTAATTTCATCATTTGGAACTTTTCATAAAAAACCAAAATTTTCCTTGATTCTGATGACCATCTATTGCTATCTTTGACACCGTCATGCTACAATATTTCTGAATTTACAGAAGAGAAATATAATTTTGAAAAAACATCTTGTTCCTACCTTGGTAAACAATCAAAGGAAAATTGGAATCTTTCTCACCTTTCACTTTGTCTCTATGGCGATTTTTAGCTGCTTTTGCCTTGTACTTGAGTTAACTCTTGCCCAAGTTTCCTCGCCATTGTAATGTGCCTTTCGGAAACCAGCAATGAACATTTGTGAAACCCATGACTTATTTTCCAAGCTTCTTTGTCCTCTTCTCTTTTTTTTTTCTATGTAAAACTGATCTATTAATAAAAACATAATGTACAAAGAGGCATCGACCTCTACAGTACTAGGTCAGCTATATGACCATTTTAAACAACAATCTTTGACATCGCGACTACCCTAGTTGGGGAAACCAGTCTGAGAACGAAACAAGAAAAGTTCATTTTACCCACGCAGGGGCTACAGTTCCAGAATTCAAAATTTTTAACCCAAAGACTGTAAAATTCAGTGAGATAGCCATAGTAATACCCATAGTATAGTTCAAAATTCACCACAGTAAAACAACTCATGAGAACCAAAACTTGGAACCCGAGCTGGATGCGAGACTCAAAATTTACCATAGTAAAATGAAAATTAACAAAACCATACTCAGTACCCGACACGTGAACTGGCATGCAACGACTAGGTGGCTTATGTTTGTGGCTTCTCCTCCACGATTGGACACCAACCATATTCTTCTGAACTAGTTTCCGATGATTGCCGGCCACCTGCAGTGTCCTCCACTTGAATTACTTTCTCTTTACGGGTGGTGTCGCCTCCCAGAGTCTATTTTCGGCCGCTGGATGGATGGTCCATGTCTCTTGACAGGTGGCTGGAGCTTGGCTCCCCCTGAAAGTTGTCGAGCAGTGGAGGAGCCTGGTTCATTTTCGGGCTGAGGTCTGGTTCAGGGCATGAGTCAGTTACCTCTCTGAAATCCACCATGATGGTGGCAATGATGACCAGCCTATCCATGGAGCATCGAAACCAAAATTGTGCTTGCTGGGAAGAAGTAGTGGAAGTGGTGTATTGGGCGATTCCATCTGAACGCCGAACCTCGCTGGTGCCCATTCTACCTCGGCCGCTATGGGTGTCCGAGTATCTACCAAGGAAGCGAGAAGTGGAAAGGCTTGGGGGTGGGGAGGTGGATGGGGAGGTGGAGACAAAAGGGGGCAGAGACGAAGGGCGAGTGGCACCACCCCGACTACCACCTCGCCTGCACCTCATTCTATGGTGTTGTCGCATGATTCTCTGACTAGAAAGCTGCAGCAAGCGATGAATTGTAGGGTCAGGAGGCAGGGCAATAACGACGGAGGGAATGTTGAGAGGAATATGGGAATTCAAATCTGGGCCAGAGAGAGGGACCGAGACCTCAAAATGCAGATTGCAGAGAAAGGACTGAGAAAAATGATGACCATTGCGCAGGTCGACGCAGCAGAGGAGTCTACAACGTCTTCCTGTAGCAGTGTGAAGGCTCGGCTCTGCTGCAGAGGGGTGGCAAGAGCAACTAAGAGGCTGAATGGGTGAATGCAGGGGGCTTCGCGCCATATTTATGAAATTGTAGAGAATTTCTCGGTTTTCCCAATTGGTTAATGGCATCGGCTGAGGAGCCAAGACCTACCTTAATTTCCCACAGGGGAAGGTGTAAGTTGCCATAAGGATTAGCCACCTGCTTGTCTGGCGGCTGATGCGCATTAATGGCTCATCTAACACCCACATCCGGGGTTTTTCCTCTTCTCTTTGGATTTCAATCTATCTAGTTTTAATTCAGGATGAAGTTGCCAACAATGGTCTTCATCATGGTCAATCTTTGAATAGTTTTTCCATGTGAGTTTTTCCTTCTCTTTTTTTATACTTGCATTCTTTCTTCCCTTCCATTTTCCTCCCTTCTCTTTTACCTTACCCTCACTGTCACCTTTCTCCTCTATGTTTTTCCCCCTTGCCTCAAGATCTGTGGCTTGCACACATACTTCATCTAAGTTTCTTAGGTTAAACGTAAGGACAGTATGTTGCAAATAGGAATGTAAACCTCCAATATATTTCAAGAGTGTATCTTGTGAATTCAAGTTTAATCCCAACAATAAAGCCCTCTCCCTAAACTCCTGAGCATAGTCTTGGACAGTTTGGCCTTTTAGTTGCCTAAAATTTTGCCAACTCATAATGGATTTTTGCATATAGTCTAGAGGATAAAACTTTATTTTAATGGAAGAAATGAATTCAACCCAAGAAATGGAAATATTACCATGGATTCACATTTCCTCTTGTGTCTTTGCCTCCCACCATACTAGTGCAGCTCCTTCTAGCCTCAGTGAAGCCAACTGGATCTTTATGTCATCTTTTTGAAGGTTCTAAATTCTACAGTATACCTCCAACTATTGAATCCAATTGTCTAATTTTTCTGCATTCACTTCTCCATTGTACATGGGAAGTTTGAATTTTATGTCCAATTTCAGTAATGGAGTTTTTCCTTTTAGGTTTTTGGAATGAGTATGGGCAGTGGTGGTAGTGGAAGATGATGATGTGTGAGACGGTGAAGATGATGAGGAATATGATGAGGACGGTGGAGATGGAGGTGGATTTCCACCATTCCCTTTGGAATCCTTCTTCTCATCTTTTTTGTCCTCTAAGCTTCCTTCTCCATGTGGAGGTTTAGAACTCTCCCCATCCATTTTGGTGTTCCTCTCTTCATAGAGGACTTTAACCATCTTAGTCGAAGTATATAAATCTTTCGTGAAGTCTTCCTCTTTTGAAGAGGGACCTTCATGCTATCTTTCTCCACACATAATGGCTATGGATTCAGGCTCAGAAATTTGTACTGATTTTACCTCTTCAATCACTTCAGCCTCTCGTGCAATATGTGCCTCTTCTATCTCAACTGATGGAGATGGAAATTGAGGTGATTCAGGTGCTGCCTTGAGTGGTACTTTGGGTGAGTATGATGCTTTCTCAGCCTTCTTCCTTCTTGTCCTAATCTCAGGACTAGCTATCCATAGCTTCCCTTCTCCTCTCTACAACTTCAACCTTGTAATCATAGCCACAATTGTAATTATTAAACCCTTCAAGAAAATAAAGAAAGAAACCTTGTGCTATGATACCAACTTGATCTGAAATTGATTACTTTTTAATGTTGTGCTAGTATCATTTCCAGATATAAATTTTTCTTTGCTTTGGTTTTCTTATCCATAGAGAGTTTATCCATGAGCATGTGATTGTCAATTCATCTAACTTGCTGAAATTTAGTGTTTTGCATGAACTTAAAAGCATGAATTTAAATGACTGAAAAACAAGCTATAAAAAACAATCTAAACTTTGAAATGGGAACTGATATTATTACCCGTTTTGTAGAGATAGCAAAAGTGACCCGATTTTGGAAAGGGGTGATGCAGAACACACATGTTTTTTTTAGAGCATAGCTTTTGGTGTTCACATTATGACACAGTTGTTGTCCTTCATGGAAAATCACTCAGATAACAGATCACAGTTCAGGCTCTCAGAATGAAGGAAAAAGAGATATACCCAGGTTCCACTTAACAAAGTCACGTATACATGCGGGATAGCCAATCAAAAGGTGCGTATGCATATGCATGTACTTTCATGCAAGGAAAAGTGCGTACATGTGGGAAAACTTGTTTTTAGTCCATGGTATTTAGTCCTTGGTAGTTGGACCTATGGTTTTGGACCATGGTATCTCGTCCGAAGTGTTGAACCCAGGTATTGGGTCCCAAGTATTGGTTGTAAGTGGTTTTTTACCATGGTATTGAGTAAGGCCTAAGACTATAAAAGGGGAAGGAGATCATTAGGCAAAGGCACTCAAGGATTGAATATCTTATGAAGAGGAAGATCTAGAATATTGGTCATTGAGGTTATGGTGCATAGCCGGATCTGAATCAAGGAGGAACCTGAGCACTAGAAGAAGGATAAGTTCTATTGATGGGTCAAGATCTTAAGGCTTGAATAGAAGTATTTTGTGTGATTTTTATCTGTTATATTTGGTGCATGAATTGATCTATAAATCTGATAATCTGGGTATAACTGATGTCTAAATAATTAAAAAGGATAAATTATATTTTATAGATCTATACGCAAGTTCAGCATAGAAAAGGAGCGTATACACGTTGGTTCAGTAATACAAAACAACATATACATAGGTTTGCCCTAATACAGTAGCGTATGCACGCAAGTTCTACATATTGAAGGAGTGTACATCTCACAAAATATGTTTTAGCTACTTTTGTTTATTGTTGCAGTAGGATTGGTTTCTAGTTACTGTCACTTTATTTTGGTTACAACATTCAGAGAAGTGATTGTTTAATTCAGTTTTGGTTGGTGCAAAAGAATATTGGTTGATGAAAATATACTTGATGTTTGATCCATGTTATTGATGGATCTAGTATAAAAATTTATGAAATGTGGTCCCTGGAAGAAAAGAGAAGGTTGTAGCCTTCCGTAGGTTAGCACCTACGTACTAGTACATCAACTAGTACAAGAGCTAAGGGGGTTGTAGCTCCCTTCCAGAAGAATCTGGAGAGCGAGAGAAGGTTGTAGCATTCTGTAGGTAGAAGCCTACATACTAGTAGAACACTGCACCAGTACAGAAATATTGTAAAAAGAAGTTTCTTATTAAAAGAAGATAGAGGCAAATTGCAGTAGGTGGTTTTCACCCACATTGGGTTTCCACCTTATAGCTTGTGTTCATGTGTGTGATGATCTGTTATATTTTACTGCACCTGCTTACTATTCTTATGGTTAATAAAGTTCTGATGCATTGATTAAAGATCAACATTTAATGGATTAACTGAATCATAAGTTTACTGGATATACGCTAGTTTCTTTAGACACAGTTGCATGTATACATAGTTTTCCATAATTGAAGTAGCATATATATCTGAGTATGAAAATGAAAAAGTGTTTAATTTGATAATATTGATTCACCCCCCCCCCCCCCTCTTAGTATTATTTCCAACAATTGGTATCAAAGAAGGTCCTTTAGAAGAAGCTTGATTGCTTAAAGGAAGATCTATCATCATGAGCAACTACGAAAGGGAGGCATCCATCAGGCCACCAATCTTTGATGGGAGCAACCTTGTCTATTGGAAGGTAAGAACCACAGCTTATCTTCAATCTCTTGGTACAGAAGTTTGGGATATCGTGGAAGGAGAATACACATTCCCATCAACAACTCCTATAGATACAGCTGGTAAAAAGCAGTATGAGACAAATGTAAAGGATGTCAATACTCTATTGGGGAGTCTGTCTCAATCAGAATTCGTCAAGGTTATGCAGCTCAAAACCGCCAAAGAAATATGGGACAAGACCATTCTAAGCTATGAAGGAGACGATCAGGTAAAACATGCAAAACTACAATCTCTTAGAATTCAATATGAAACTCTCAGAATGCACAATGATGAAAGTGTGGCTAATTATTTCGTACGTATAGATGAGATTGTTAATTGCATGAAAAACTTGGGTGAAGAGATAAAAGAAGTTACTTTAGTTGAAAAGGTTTTAAGATCTTTGTCTTCTAAGTTTGAATCAAAATTTTTTGTCATAGAAGAAAAGCAGAATCTTCAGAGTATTACCATGTCACAACTGCACAGAATCCTAACTTCTTTTGAAATGAGAAAAGGGGGTCCATCAGACATTAGAGAAGCCACATTCAAAACTTCAAAAGGAGAATACAATGAGTCAGGACATACATTAGAAGGAGAGGAAGAATCAAACTTTGTCAAGAACCTTCAGCGGGGCTCTGAAAGATTCAGGGGTAAGCTACCTTTCAAATGCTTTGCTTGTGGGAGAGTCGGTCACTATGCAGCCAAATTTCCTCATAAAGATAAGCTTGATAAAGGTAAGGAACCAGTTAAATGGAACAGAAAACAGAATGTAAGTGGGAAGAGCTATTATACACATGAAGATAGCGATGGACTTTCAAATAGTGATGAAGATGAACATGGTAATGATTATAAAATTTGGTGGCTTTTGAAGATGATGATTTCTTGGATGCTATAGATGAAGATGATCTCTATGAAGAAATTTCTAAACTTAAAATTTGTTTAGAAGAAAAAAGTATGATCATAGATACTCTGACATTCCAACTTGCTGAAAGGGAAAAACACAATGAAAAGTTAGAATGTGAAATTGTGGGACTTAGAAAACATATTGAGAAAACAAAAGCTCTTAATCTTAAATTTGCTAAAGGATC
>APFE030037903.1:0-10341 GCA_000404065.3 Pinus taeda
TACTTGAATGATCTTGTTTACGCTGTTTCTTTCACTTATGAATGATAGTTTAGGAATTCTTAACTGCTCCTAGACAATCATTCATTCACTTCTCCTCCCTATTAGTTTTGATGAAAGATTCTTAATTGTCTTTCATCCCTGACCATCATTCCATCCTCTCAGCAAATTGATAATTGTCTCATGTGTGGCTATCCCTCTCCATAATCCTATTGTGACCAAGAAAACGCAACAACAAGCTTTAGTCCATGACTCCATGCCCAATGGTTTGAAACTTATCACACTTTACCTTGCCTCTCTGCTTGGAATTTTCTTCCTTACATGCATCTTCCATCCAAACAAAAAACCAAAACCCCTGAACCCAACAACTAGCCTAAAATCATCATCAACAAAGTTAAATCATTAAGAGAGAGCCCTCTCTGATTGCAGGTGGGCTAGAACCAGCAATCCAAAGATTGGTTTGTGGTTACCTCGGTCGTATCCCTTCATGAGCTTAGGGACAACCTGAGTAATAACACCAGATGTTTACCCAATCCTCCATTTTGTCTTCCCAAGTGAAGACAAGAATGATGTGTTTATCTCTCCCTCTAAATTAAGGAGGATATATCAACCAGACCAAGCTTGTATCTCAAATACACAAGCCTCTTATTAGGAATATATTTTTTCAAAATGTCAGCTACTTTCTCATCGCTGGAGATATATTGTAGCTTCAACACACCATCTTGTACTATCTTCCGAATGTAGTGATACTTGTTGTTTATATGCTTTGTCTTTCCATGAAATACCGGGTCTTTAGACAATTTTATACAACTAGTGTCATCACATTGTATCACTTTAGGGTCCATTGGTCCTTCAAATAAGTTAGATAGTAGCTTCCTCAACCAAACAACTTCTCTGCTTACTTCACAGGCTATAATATATTCATCCTCAACACTACTCAAAGCAATCAAATCTTTCATTTTGCTCATCCATGAGACCATGGAGGATCTCAAACTAAAACATCCTCATGCAGTTCTCCTTCCATCCCACTCATTGCCTCCCTAGTTGGAATATGTATATCCAATCAAGTGGACATCATTCTTCCTTTCAGATTTTAGGCAGTAGTGGATTGTACCTTGCTGATATCTCAGAATGTGATTGGTTTCTATCCAATGATCTGCTTTGGATAAACTTAGAATTGACTAAGAACATTTAATGAAAATCATATGTCTGGTCGAGTATTCACTAAGTACATCAGTGAGCCAATCAATTGTCTATACCTGGTCAGATCCACTAGGCTTGATTCAGAACTCCTTAGTCTTCTCAAGTTTGTGATCATCAAGGTTGTCATTGGTTTGCAATCCATCATGTCAAATATCTTCAACATCTTGATCACATACTTCCCTTAACCTAGACAAATCTCATCAGGTCCCTATCATAATTCTAGTCCCAAATAGTAGTGTATCAACCCAAGATCCTTCATATCGAATTCTGCTACTAGTTGCTTCTTGCATTCTTGGATTTGACCTTCCACACATGTCAAGAGAAGATCATCCACATATAGAAGAATAATCACGAGCTCAAGTTGTACAACCTTTATGTAGAGATTCATATCAACATAACTCTTTGTGAAGCCCAATATTTGTAAGTATGTGTCCACCTTAGCATACCATGCCCTTGGTGCTTGCTTAAGACCATATAATTCCTTATTCAACTTGCAAACATAAGCCTCTCTACCTATGACTTCAAATCCCAAGGGTTGCTCTATATAGACTTCTTCATCAATTGAGGCATTTAGAAATGCAGTCTTGACATCCATTTGATTTATATTCCATCCCATCAATGTTTCCAAAGAGATCAATGAATGTATAATTGTATACCTTACTGTTGGAGCAAATGTATCTTCATAATCAATGCCTTCTTGTTGAGAGAATACCCTAGCCACAAATCTTACCTTATACTTGTCAATACTTCCATATGCCACATGTTTGATCTTGTAAAGAAACTTGGAAGTTACCACAGACTTGTCTTCAGCCCTAGGTACGATCTCCCATACCCCATTCTTCATTATCAATTGGTATTCTCCATTCATAACATTTTTCCATTTTTTATCATTGACAACTTCCTCAAAAGTAGATGCCTCTACTTTTATTAACTTTTTCATATATGTTGCATACCCTGAATATATTTTGGGCTTCTTGCTTCCTCTAAATGTGTCTTTTGCTACTCCATGACCCTCTACATCTAATAGGGTATATTTCAAACAATTAGATATATTTCTAGTCTCAGGGATTACCACAGGTTGTATAGGTTCACTAGGACCTTCATCTTCATGATTTGATTCTTCTTCCTCCCTAGTAATTTCTTCTTCAAATACCAGAAGTTCTTCATCAATAGAGTCCATAAGAAGATCCTTTGATTTCTTGAATGCAATATTTTTGTCAAATATAAAATCTCGACTAAATTCTATTAGGTGTCCTTATTTTATGTAGATCCTATAGGCCTTAGAAGAATTATTGTAGCCAACAAATTCTCCCTTCATGCCTGATGGATCCAACTTCTTTCTTTTGTATGTTGGTATATAAATATAGACAGGACAACCAAATATTTAGAGATTATCCACTCTTGGTTTCTTCCCAGTGAATGCTTCTTTGGGGGTCATGTTATCTAGTGACCTATGGGGAATTCAATTTTTGCATGTAAACATATATTTTTGTAGCTTCACCCCACAAATTTTTTGGCAAATATTCATCGTGTATCATAACTTTACATTTTCTTCAATGGCACAATTCTTTCATTCTGCAACTCCAATTTGTTGGGGATTATATGGGACTATCAGCCCCTCTTAATCCCGGACTCCTTACAGAAGGCTATAGTTTCCTTGGATGTGTATTCTCCTCCATTGTTAGACCTTAATATCTTGATTCTCATTTCTGTAAGGTTCTCTACTTCAACTTTGAATTCTTGAAATTTGATAAATACTTCATCCTTGGATTTCATTAAGCCCAAGTTTTCCTTGAATGGTCATCTATGAATGTGACATAATATAGATGACCTCCAAGTGACTTTGGAGTCATAGGACCACATACATCAGAATGAATAATATACAAGATTTCTTTTGACCTTGAAGCATTACTTCTTAATGGACTCCTGGTGTTCTTACCCAATGCACATCCCTTGCATAGTCCTCAGTGATCTTCTTTTTGTTCAGGGACACTATTCACTATAGAATTTAGGGTTGGTAAGACTTTGTAGTGAATATGACCAAATATTTTATGCTAAAGTTCACATGGGCTAACTTCAATGTGAACCAAAGCTTGAGTGAGGGGAGTTAACAATCTGTAAATTCTTCCTTCACAGATACCAATCATTCTTGTATATTTTATGCTTGAGTTTTTACCCATACTAGCTTTCCATCAATTAAAGAAACTCTATCACCTTTCTCTTCTATACATTTAATGGAAAGTAAATTCTTGTGCAAACTGGAACAAATAAGATATTGTCGAGATGAATGTTTCCTCCATTCTCCAGCTCAGGTGAAGTATATCCAATTCCTCTCACAGGGTAGCTTTTATTTGTCCATAAGCTCTACGGAGTAAGAGGACTGTCCTTTTGATAATGTCTTTAATTGCTTGTGTTGACTAGTCATATGTCTTGATGCTCCATTGTCAATCATCCAAATATTTCTTCTTGAAATGTACCAGTGAGTGCTGAGAATAGTCCTTCATCCTTTATAGATGTCTTGGTCACTTCCTTCTTAGAAGAAAAGAGGATATCCCATACTTCTTTGATGCCCTTATTGAGTTTACTTTCCACCTTCATACACTTATTTAGGAACTTCTTCAATGTATTAGATATCTTCATTATTCCCTTAGCCAACCTTAACCCTGAACCCATGTTGAGAAATCTATAGGGTAGTAGTTAGGATGATTTCTCTTTCTATGATAATTGTTTATGATGTCTTCTTACCTTTTCTTATTTATTAACTTCTTCTCTTATTATTATGTTCATTCTTATCATCAAACATATACCAAAACAAGAAGAAAAATAGTACACAAGAACACATGATATAGGTTGCAAGCCTGAACCAAAACCTCTCCACTTGAGAGGAAAACTCATAAATCTCTTCTCTTCTTATAGATTCTTCAATTGATGAATTCTAAGACCTCTAGACCAAGACTAACACCCTTCCAAAACCAATTCCAACCTTCTTGATGATGTGCTTTCCTTGTCCAAGTCAAACCCAGTCAAATCCCTTCCTGCAACACAACTTTGATCCCCAACAGCAGAATTTAAACCTCTACTGCAGATCTGAAATTTTGGCCCTCCCATCAGCAGTTGCTTCCACACATGTGAACTTATTTCGGCCTTCCAAGACTTCTTCATACCTTCGCTTGACTTTCTTTCTCTTCTATGGCTTGAGGATGATCCAATGAGCCCTCCTTCAACCTTCTTTTTGCACTTCTTCTAGGTTTGATCCTATAGTAGCAAAACCCTAACCCAACAGCAGAAACCCTAGCTTCCTTCCTTCGCACGTGTGAGGAGAGAGAGAAAAAATAGCCCAAACACTTGATCTTCATCCTCCTTCTTCCTTCACTAGCCTCTTTATTCTTCTTCTTCACTCACTTTATGAGAGAATAAATTTTGTCTCTAGGAGGTCAAGTTCCCTCATATATATAGGCTTCCAAGATGAACGAAGTTCCTCAAATTAGGCCGACTTATTTGTTGGCAGGCCAACTTGGTCCTAGAGGATTTCTTCAAACTTTAAAATATAAAAATAATTATTTTTACAAGTTACAATGTGCCCGAAGGGGTCTTCAACATATGACAATGAATATTTTGATTTCTTGACCTAGGAAAAGCCCTAGGAGCACTCAATGGGTGCTTGATCTCTAAAATAAAAGAACTTGAGCATGAAAACCATGCTCCCAAAATAAAAATAATAAATTTTCTTTCATTTTAAAATATACAAGAATCAAAAGTACATTTCATATTTATGAAGACCGAACCTAGTTACACATTTTTCAACACTATGTGCCTCACAATGGTGAGTTGAAGAAGCTTATCTTGAGAGAGTTTCATGTCAAGCTGTATTAAAGCACCTAGGATATCAGAATACTTTGACAATTGTTAAGAATTTTTATCATTGACTGAATTTGAAGAAACAATATCATTGACTGAATTTGAAGAAACAAGTCATTGAGTTTGTTGCAAGATGCTTAGATTGTCAACATGTGAAAGCAAAGTGTAAGCATAAAGCAGATTTATTACAGTCTATTCTGATTGCAGAATCGAGATGGGAGGTCATTTCCATGGACCTCATTACAGTCTTTCAAAGGGCCTCGAGGTAGCATGATTCCATCATGGTTTTGGTTGACAAGGTTGGTAAGGTAGCTCACTTCATTGCAGTGAAGTGTACTAATTCAGCTAGTGAGGTAGCTCAGATCTTCATCGGTGAGATATTGAGGTTGCATGGAGTTCCCAAGAAGATTATATAAGACATAGATGCCAAGTTCACTTCCAAGTTTTGGAAGGAGTTGTTTTTATACTTTGGAACAAAGTTAGCTTTCAGTACAACTTATCATTCGTAGACAGATAGATAGATAGAGAGGGTTAAC
The DNA here is from genome assembly GCA_000404065.3 of Pinus taeda. Lineage (NCBI taxonomy): Eukaryota > Viridiplantae > Streptophyta > Pinopsida > Pinales > Pinaceae > Pinus > Pinus taeda. Next base: position 5,595 of record APFE030037903.1, read on the forward strand.
ATAATCCTTGAGGATATGTTGAGGATGTACATCATGCATCAACAGAGGAAGTGGGAGGAGTATATTCCACTAGTAGAGTTTTCATATAATAATGGGTATCAAGAATCCTTGAATATGAGTCCATTTGAGGCTCTTTATGGGTGGAGTTGTAATACTCCTATCAGCTGGAGTGATCCAATGAACAGGTGTTGATTGGAACAGATATATTAGTTGAGATGGAGTAGGAGGTATAGGTAATTAAAACTAACTTAAAGTTAGTGTAGGACATGAAGAAGAGTTATCCATAACAGCGTAGATCATTCAAGGAGTTTCAAGTGGGGAGTATGTGTATTTGCGCATCAAGGCCAAGAGGATCTCCTTCAGGATTGGGTCATGTGCCAAGGTGACACCTCAGTATTGTGGGCCTTTTGAGATCCTAGAGAGGATTGGACTATGGGATACATACTTGCACTGCCACCAACAATGAAATTCCGTGATGTTTTCCATGTTTCATTGCTTAAGAGATATGTGCAGGATGTTCATCATGTGATTAATTAGTATGTATTGCAGGTGGAACCAGAGGGAGAGTTCTAGCTAGAGCCATAATGCATATTGAAGTAAAAATAACTCATGCTTTGGAACAAAGGAATCGAGTGGAAGCACTTTGGGCCCAATGAAGCTACATGGGAGATTATTGATCAAATGTGGGAATTATATCTTACTTTATTTGTTGGTTGAAGCAAATGAGTTTTAGATGTGTGTGTGTGTGTGTGTGTCATTGTTAATATTGCATTGAGTTTTGTTATAAAGCTCCATAGGCAGTATGTTTTACTGGTCATAAGTGTCATAAAACATTGAGGATGATGTCCCCCCAAGGGGGAGGGGTTTGTAACATTCCCTGGTTGATTTTACATGTAAATAAAATAAAAACAAAGGTCATGGGACATGTATTCCAAGTTTAATGGTGGGTAAACCTTAAAGTGGGCATCACTTGTGGTTTATTAATGACTATGGAAATTTGCAAAGGAATTGGCAAAGGAAAAGAGGCAATAAATGGCATTCAATTATGAGGAATAGAGGAAAATAGGAGAAATGGAAGATGAACAGACACAAAAATGCATGCAAGGTAAATTAAAGAAAAAATGAAGGAAAATGAACAAAAAAGGGAAAAAGGAAAGGAAGAGACTAGACATAAATGATAAAAAGGCATCAGAGAAACAATTCACAACTTTTGTCATTTTATATTTTGGCTCTCTTCTTCCATAGTCTCACATTCGTGCACACTTGGAAAATTCTTGGAGAATTCTTGGAGAATCCTAGCATTCACTTGGACTTGGAGAGAATAAAGCAAAGGACAAGCAATGAAATTGTGAGTAGCGGAGAGAAGGTTGGATCAGCAACTACAACTGGAGTTCATTGTAGGTAACAAGTTGCATGTGTGATTTCCTTACTGAGATCTAGATGCATGGTACATGTATGTGGTTCTTTGGTTATTCTTTTGTTATTAGCATGGGATTTTCCTAGATTGGCAGTGACTTCAACCTTGCCTTGTCATTTCCTAGATAGCCATGATGTAGTGGAATCTCTCTTTGATTAAGCTTTAGATGGCCAATAGACCAAGATCCTGGTTGAGGTGGTCTCGGGAAAATTCCTAAGGGTCAAGGGTGGAGATGGTCTTTCTCCTGGAACTCTTGACAGATGGTGGAGATAGGAAAATTACTCTGGAGTTGGTGAAGGAAGTTGGAGGCATCCAAGCTTGCTTTGATGTTAGTGATTTTTGTATTGGTTTAGGTGAAATCACTATGGTTGAGGGTTGAGATGGTTTGGCCTCTGGAAGCCCTGGTTGGTTCTATTTTAGTTTAACACATATGATCCCACGTTCATGCTTGGAATATTGCACAAGGTTGATTGGTTGAAAGAGGAATTTGGTTAAGCCCAATTTATGGTCGAGTGGTACATGGAAATCCTTGACTTGATTAGCTTTTGCATATGTTAATATAAGTTATTTTCTTATTGTGATTGATGAGCACTTGTACTGGTTATTATGTTGATCTTATGGTTGGTTTTTCATGAATTCTATGTTGGTTATATGCATGGTTATATGACGTGCTCTTGCTATGAATATTGTTCATGATTTGATAAATGATTGAATGGTTAATGAATGCATAGGCTGACAACTATAGTTACCTTGAAATGACATTGGACCTTCTTGATAATTCTATGATGAAGTTTAGAAGTTTATGATCAAATATGCATTCATGCTTTGTATCTTCTATGTTTACTATTTGTTTGACGAAATGTGTATCATGTATTAAGCATGTCTTGGTCAAGATCTTACTTGAGTATTGGTTGTTTAGACTTTTCATCACCCGAAACTTGACTCTGGAAATTTTTGGGCAATTTTGAGCAATGGCATGTAGGTTGGCCCTAAAAAAGTGGCATAGATCTCGCCATTGCATGCACAAAACTAGAATATTTAAGTCATAACTGCATGCAGGAAGGCTTACAGGTGCAGTTTGAGCCTTCCAATCACATGCATAGCATGTCAAGGGTGACATTGGGAGGTAAATATTTTGAAAAGAAGTTCCATCTTAGGGATTGATAGCCAAGGGTGGTTGTCAGATTCCCGAGTGATCTGGCGTCCCTGATCGATGGCAGTAAGAGTTCCGATTAGTAGGATCCACTTCCATAACTAAAAATTAGAGGTCAGGTCATGTCATAGTAACTCTCAACTCATGCTTACCATAGATAGACTATAAAGGTAGGTAAATGTGGGAGGAGCATGTTGTGTGTGAAGCATGATTGTTCAGAGGTCTTTGTTTCAGTCGAATGTATACCCCAGGAAGTTTATACAACCCTCACCCCCCCCCCGTGGGGGTCTGAGGGCCAACGGTCCCCTGGCGGGGGCTCAGGGGCAGCGCCCCCGAAGCTAAAAATAGATGTAAAAGTGCTTTGTAAAAGTATAGTAATTCTATAGTCAATCTGGGCCGTTCATTAGGCGAATGATCTGACGGTCGAACTTATGTTTAGTTTAGGGTTTTTTGTCCTGGAAGGCAACCCCTCTCTTTGTATGAAGGTATTGTATTGAGTCTGTGTAGTATATGTGTATTCTCTGAGCGAGAAGCAGAGAGGTGAGACTGTGAGAGAAAATAGAGGATATTACAACGGATCTGTTGTAGGTTGTGTCTCTTCATTTTGCTGGATAATAGAAAGGAAGGACTACGCTTTGTTCGATGGTGGACGTAGCCCAACTGGGGTGAACCACGTATACTTGTGTCTCTCTTGTTTTAATGTGTTTTCTGTGTTTAAAATATTTTCTATCAATATTTTATGTGTTCCATTTGCTACGTTAATATATAATTTTCTTAACAACTGGTATCAGAGCCGAGATGTCTATTTGGCTGATAAACCTCGCAGGAAAGGAGGGTTCCTGGTTCGAGTGGGAGCAATGGGCGGAAGAGGGTAAGTTTAGGGTTGAGAAATTAAAACGGCCAGAACTTCTCACTGTGGAAAGATGTAGATCGGAAGATTATCTGTAATCAGAAAGATCTATACCTCTACATTAGGGGTGGAAAATCAAAGGATGCTGACGGGCTATGACAGATGAGAAATGGAACCGTTCTCGATAGAAAGGCACTCGAAACATACGGTTGTGCCTGCGCAGTGTCTGTCGCCTTCAAGCATTTCGAACGAAACAACAACAATAGGGTTTGAATTAAGCGGCGTTGGAGAAACTATATGAAAACCTCGGCCTGAAAACAAGGGTAATTTCAATATGAACGTTATTTAATGATGAAGATGTCGGAAGGTGGATCTGTTGCACGACACATTTAAATGATTTTAATTATTTGTTACACAGTCAGTTATGTTCTGTAAAGGGGGTAAACTTTGATGATGAAGTTAGAGCTCTGTTATTCTTGTGCTCATTACTAGAAAGTTGGAATGGTTTGGTAATGGCCATTAGTAACTTTGTTTCTGGATCTAGTACTTTAAAGTTTGATGATGTTTTCGATGCTCTCCTTAGCGAGGAAATGTGACGGAAAAGCTCCGGTGAGGCATCGAGTAATGCTTTGAGTGCAGAGTCTGGGGGAAGAAAAATGGAAAGAGGAAAGAGCTCAGGATATCTCAGTAAATCAAGGAAAGGCAGATCCAAGTCCAAATCAAGGATAGTGTGTTGGAAATGCGGAAAGAAAGGACACCTAAAGAAAGACTGTAAATCTCGGAAGGGAAAAGAAGGAGATGCACAACAAGAAAACAATCATGAAGCAAATGTGATAGGTTAGGTGTTACAAGATGCTTTGATTCTTTATTTTGAAAATATTATTGATTCCTAGGTGGTAGATTCAGGGGCCTCATTCCATGCCACACCTGATAAGAAATACTTTCATGACAATGTTCAAGGAGATTTTGGACAAGTTTGTTTGGGTGATGATAAACCCTGTAAAATTGTTGGAATGGGTAAGGTTCTTGTAAAACAGCAGAATGGAAACCAATCGCTACTAAAAGAGGTAAGGCATGTTCCAGATCTAAAGAAAAATCTGATTTCAACATGGCAGTTAGGCGGTGAAGGTTGTGTGACAACTTTCACAGATAAAGCTTGGAAGGTCACCAAAGGAGCCCTGGTAATAGCAAAAGGCGAAAAGGTTGGTACATTGTATTTATGCAATGGCATTTCTAACTCTGTTAATGCTTTAACTTCCAAAGGAGCAGATGAAGCATTATGGCATCATAGGCTTGGACACATGAGTGAAAAAGGGATGAAGATTCT
>APFE030037906.1:0-11362 GCA_000404065.3 Pinus taeda
ATAATTTTAAGTTTGTCTTCGTTCTCATTTTACTACAGTAAAACAAAGTACTTATGAAAGTTACCCTAAAAAATAAGGGGCATTACATCTTCTCCTCAAGAGAAACACCATCCTTGGTGTTTATTTGCCTCTGAAACAGGCTTGGATATGCTTTCTACATAATTTATTCATCCTCCTAGGTGGCCTCTTTCGGGCTAAATGTTTCCACTACACCTTAACTTGGGGGATAACTCATTTCTGCAACACAGTTTCTCTTCGATCGAGAATACGCAGGGGCTTGACTAGGAATTCCCCATCCAGTTTGACCTGCATTCATATAACATTCATTGTTACATTTCTAATACATCAATGAAAATCAATTGTACAAATGAGTTCTTAGTTACACTACTTGAACATCTTGTCATTGAATTATGTGTCTAGGATCATGTATGTATTTTTTTAATAGGGAGACATGAAACATGTTATGAACACATATATGAATAGGTAAAGCTAATTGGTAAGTGACTAGATATCCTAAGCTAAGCTCTGTGTTTTACTCTTATATACATATGATATCCTACTTGAAACTCCCATTAAGATCTTCATTGGTCAGCATAGTTCTTATGTCGATCTTGGGAAACCTTTAAATTAGATTGTAATTTTTTTATTGTAGCCTCCATGTCCTTCAGCATCTTGGTCCCTAGCATTAACTTATCCTCTGGGTTGTTCCAATTGATTGGAACTCTACACTTTCTTCCATACAACAGTTCAAGTGGATTCATTTTTAATGATGCATGTCAAGCATTGTTATAATAAAATTCCACTGAGTGTATGTATTCTTCCCATTTCGTGGGTTTCTACATCACGTACATCCTAATCATATCCTCTAACACCTGGTTTACTCACTCAGTTTCCCCATCTTTCTGTGGATGGTAGGTAGTACTGAATTGTACCTGAGTGCCCAAACCGGTGAATAGGGCCTTCTAAAAGGCAGAGGTAAACTTTACATCTCTATCTGAGAAAACCACCTTGGGGATTCCGTGTAATCTGAAAATTTCTTTCATGAAGATGTCAGTGATTTTTACAACCTTATAAGTTGATTGGACCAAGATACAATGAGAAATTTTTATCAACTTGTCTAGTACCACCAGTATAGAGTCACTCTGTCTTTTCGATTTCAGTAGTCAAATGTCACAATCTCCCATTTCCATTTAGGAATGGGTAGAGGATGAGGCAGGCCAACTAGATGTTGATGTTCTGCTTTCACTTGCTAGAATTCCAAACACTATGCCAAGTATTGGGCTGTTTCTGCATTCATGCCTCGCCATAAATAATGTTTCCTTAAGGTTGTGATTAATTTTTGGTATCCCGAGTGCATAGTATAAGGATTTTTGTGATATTCATCCAAAATAAACTATTTAATATCTCGCTAATTTGGTACGTAAATGTGATTCCTATATGTTAGAATCCCTTCATTGTTAACACCATAGCCTAACTTCCTTTCATAGTTGTCTCCCTGTTTTTCCTGTTGCCATAAAAATTGGTATTTCGGATCTTTTAGAGCAGCTTATTTCAATTGAATTAAAAAGTCAAATTTTATTTTACTAAAATAAATCTCATAAATTCATTTCATTCTTTGACATAAAGCATTAACCACCCAATTTTCCTTTCAATTATTAACAAACATATCAAGTTCCCAAGCATTTTTGTATCAAAATTATTTATATCAACAACATTCTCATCCTCCTATTGACATAGCGTTACATTTATTTTCTTGATAATCTAAACTATGTTTTGCAACTTCTCATTTGGAAATAATTGTAGGCTTACACTCAATTTATGCTTCTCCTCACAAATCATCTCCCCCTTATGAGGTTCTTTTGCCTGGGTTTGTTCGGAAATAGGGGCTCAAAAAGTTGGAATAGCCTTCGACTTTGCATAGGAGTAGGTCACAGCGATAAGTCTAGAAGATGTTTTGTATTCTTCAAATTTTTCTTTTGGGGTTCACTAAAAGGTATGTTCTTAATATTTTGGTTTTCCCTAGGCAATAACCCATCGTTGCCTAACCTAGATGATGTCCTCTTCTCACATTTTCCTCTTCTTCTCTTCATTCCTCCTTTAACATTATCTGATGGTGGCACTAAGAACTTATAGCTCTAACTAAACATAATACTAATTGACCTTTGGCCTTTTCTTTTCTTTATTGGTTCCATGATCTTGGCTGTTATCAATGGATGTGAAGTTTAGTTGTAGAGATATCAATTGTTGATCATTGGTAGCCAACCCTCAGGTAACTTCTTTAGCAATGTCATTACACCCCCAAGGAACTAAGAGGCATTGTAGCTAGTGTTAACATCACCCCCACAAGCCTTTCTATTTTGTTGTTTCCATCAAAATAGTGATTAGAAGGTGCACCATGGTTTTCATTTCATTTTAAAAAAACACTCGCTACTATTGGATTTGAACTCCTTGACTCGGAGGTTGTGGAATTGAATGCATATTGGTGGATGTCGTTAACTACATTAGAGAGCTGGAGCATGGGAAATTTAGAGTAGTAGATCATGTTGAAGCTAGAGGCCTAGAGCTAGGGCCTTAGCCTAAGCATGAGCAGTGTAGCTACAAGAAAATATCGAAAAATTGATGGCTATGTATGAGTGTATTAATTTGGTTTTGAAAAAAATAAACCATCAAAAAAATGTTCTGTAAAGTTGCATACACATCACGAGAAATTGAAATGTAAAATTCTAAAGTGTAATTGATGGCCAAAATTCCCTATGATGGACATTTTTCCCATCAAATTCCAACCTCGAGCACTATATAACAACAGAGATATTAACAAACAAGGGGAAAATGAATCCCAATCATTATCCAATTAAGGGGGTTGTTTACCTTCATGGAGACCAGTGAAGGAGGCTACAAAGAGTGACATGATAGTGACCATGTATGTACCACCACCCAGAACCCCCAATTCGACCCAACGATAGGAGTTTCTTTCTACATATTGGATGGAGGGGGATCACACCAAATGTTGGTTATCAATATTTCTAGAGATATAGGTCCATTAGTGCACGGGGCAGTTTATGCCACACGTTGGATTTTGGCAAGTACAAAATCCAATTGATAGCATATACTGCCTTTGTGCATTAATGGAAATATAGCTTTACAAATATTGGTTTCCCAAAATTTTAAATCCTTCCCATGGGTTTGGTGAGTAATCTACTTAATATTTATATATAAACCACAACTAGAATTTTAACAAAATGGTACAAGAACTAACGGATAAAAGATTGTTATTAAAAATAAAAAATCCAAATAAAATAAATAAATAACCTTACAAATAAAAATTATAATAAATTATTTTAATGTTTAAAAAATAAAATTTGAATTTAAGGGAGAAAATTCATCCCACGACATCCAATCTTAAAGAGAATAACATCAACTAATTTACAATTTTAAAACAAATCATTCCTATATGGTAATTTCAACATTTCATGGCATAATCAATGGTAATGTAATGCTTTGGTTAAATTTTATATTTGGATTTAGTAACCATGTAAAAAGATTAAGAATAATAATTGTATATTTCAAAAATTTTTAATTAGTAAAAAATCAAACACGTTTTAAAAAATTCATTTTGTTTATTAAATTGACCTTAGGAAGTCTACTTACTACACAATCAATCAAATATATATTTTTACCTATTTTATATATAATAATATAAAATTCTTAATCTAAAAAAAGATTTTATGAATTTTAATATTAGATATAATACATTTAATTTTATTGCCTTATGTTCGATTATAATAATTTAACAGTGGTGAAAGTTGATAATGATTAATTATAAGTAATTTAGGTTATAGTTAATGGTCATTTTTATGTTAATTGTATATATTGGAATATTTTAAAAATAGGATGTGAGCAATGTTAATCATTTGACTTTTTCCATACTTATTTTATTTTTTGAATATCAAAATTGGTTATGAACCATTTTACTTTGCTTGTGTTCATTATATTTTCAGAATATTCGTAAATATGTAATTGACATTATGATCAATGATAGTTAACTATACCTAACCATAATACAACAACAAAACTATAAGAGATTATTGTCAATGCAACTCAACTAGACTTACAGTTATCTATGTCTACCAAAGTCAACTATAGCCAACGACTGCCAATAATAGCTAACCAAAATCAAGAGTTAACTAGAGTCAAACAAATGACCATAGTCAACCATGGTCTTTTAGAATTGACTAAATTCTATCAGCATTAACCATTATCAACCTCAGTTAACCAAGGGTAGTTATAGTCAAACATAATGTACCAAATTCAAGCATAAATAACCATAAACTTAGTGAAAACAGATAAATGACACTAAACATAATCAACCACTGTTTACTAACATCAACTATAGGAAACCATTGTTAGCCAAATTAGTCAATCATATTGAACCATCATCGACAAAAGTTTAGCACAAGGAATTGTTTTAATGAAAATTAATTATAGCCAATCGTAGAAGGAGATAGTCTACCATAGGTAGCCAAAGTTAATCGTAACCCACAATAATCAATTAGAATCAACCAAATTCAACTACAATTGACCATTATCAATTAGTGTCAAATGTAATCAACTTTATAATCAATCATAGTGCACCAATGTCAACTAAAATCAATCATAATTAACCAATTCATTCGTTTTCAACCAATGCCAACCATTTATTATCCATTGTCTTAATTTAAATGACAAATTGTACTTTATATTGAGGTTGAAATCTTTTTTTACTTTCAATACTGTGCTTCATTGTAACATTTTGAGAGTAATAATTTAAAAGGTTGGCCTAAATATTATGTAACATTGTGACAGTTAAGGAACGAGATTGTGAATAAATTCAATTACATGCAACAACCATCAGGGGCAGCTCAATTGGTGACGACCATGAAAATGAAGTGTTATGTGTGAGGAGGTTCAAATTTCAAATCGCCCCAATTCACCTATGTATGTGGAAGGGGCATATGTAGACACCTAGGGGTTTTGTGGTAGCAGTTGGAATTAATCTTGTGTCATACAAGTACAAGACCACCCCAGTTGTTGATTCCTCTAGCCACAAAAACAAAACTTCAATTAGATGCAAAAATGTGAAGTAATATTCAAGTCAACTTCTTAATTTTTCCATGTGTGGAAAAATTGAACTCAATCTCTTCATGTCACATTTTGATATTAAGAGATTCAATTAAAACTTATATCATAATACAACATAACACTTAAGAGATGTTAAAGTGAAACATAACATTTGAATAACACCACAGTGCATAATAACTATTAAGAAATGCCCATGGGGCTTTGGATTGACGGTGAATGGGTGCGTTGTTAAGGCACCCCTTGCGATAGGCCAGCGGTTCAAATCCCCCGTGGGTACTTAGGTTAGTCTAAAAACAAACAAAACAAAACAAAAAAAAACAAAACAAAAAGCAAAAACCAAAAAACAAAAAACAAAAACCAAAAAACAAAAAACAAAAACAAAAACAAAAACTATTAAGAAATATATTAATTTGACATAAGTCAATGAAGATGAATATTGCACTGAGACATAATATTTGAGGAATATTACAAGTTGGCATAATAAATAATAAATATTGTAAAGTAACCTAACCCTCAATGTATGTCAAAATCTGTAATAACAACTAAGGAACATAGTAATTCAACATAGGTCAACCAAGATGAATGCCATAATGCAACATAATCGTTGAGAAATGTTGCAATCCAATATAACCCATGAGAAAAATCATATATGATATAACCCTTAGTTAACATCACAATGCAACATAAAAATATTGTCAATATCTTAGCATCATAATGTTAAGTATTAAAATCTACCTCTTAATGTTATAATGTGTCATCATTCATAATGTTTCAGTATTACATTTTATGTATGTTAACCATATGACAGTTTTAGAATTTGACATAAAATATAAATCAGCCCTTTAATGTTGAGATTTGACATAATATTCAAGTTAAGCATAATATGACATGTGATATAGTATTGACCCTAACATTGCGGCAAACATAATAATGATCAACCATAATTAAAAAGTAATAAAACGTAGTTAACCATAATCAAACATAATTAATCATAATTAAATATTAAGAACTATAATTAACCATTACAAAAGATAGTAAACCATAATCCCAATGCCACCTAAGAATGTTACCAAAATCTTTTATAATATTGAGACCGACTTCTTAAATTTCATGTGATTTTTGTTAGAGTGAATATCTTCATATTACAATGCAACATAATTGTGTATTGAGCCTCTTAATATCATAATTTAATAGAAAATACTAGTCAACATCTTAATGTCACCATGTAACATAACATAACTTGCTCTGGATGTAATGTGTAGGTATCATGAAAAGGCAATGAAAAATTTCCCGGCAGTGCATATTTGTCCCACAGTTAAACAATGAAGAAAGAAACGCATTACATTATTGGAAAGTTATTAGCCTCCTCTTCTTTAATTAACTAATTGAATTTATCTTTCTCAGCGTTAGATAAATAAGCTCAATTCTTCTTAATCCATTGTTTTCCACTGCTCTTTAGGCCGGTTAACTTAGTACTGTTATTTCCTATACTTAATTAATTGGCTCGACCTTTTCTCCCATATTATATAAACAAGTACTCTTCTTGTTGCCACACTGTTATGTTGTCAATAATTTTTTTTTTATATATTCCTGGTCTCTGAATAATTGATGTTTGGTTTGATTCCTTAGAGTTATGAGATGAACGTTTGTGCATTTCACATATTGAAAGAGTGCATGCAACCGGAAATTGCAGCTCCTAAACATTAAACATTAATATATTGATGTCCAATAATTGATAGAAGATCTGCTATATGAGTAGTAATTTGATTTTGCATTAAGTATTAATTAAATGATTTTTCTAAAATTTTAAAAATGAATTAAATTAAGATTCTAAAAAAGTTAAATTGTTAATCGATAAAGTAGAAATTTTTATGGGTATTTTTAGAATGCAAATTATAGATATGAAATTACTTTGTAAAGATAACAAAAAATCACAACTCACTAATAAGAAAAAAACAATATCACTTAAATTATATTAAACAAATAAAAAAAAAAAAAAAAAAACCATTTAATCTATTACTAAATAAATTACATATATTCTTATGTTTAAAATGTTGAAAGAAAATTGCCCCATGGAAAAAAATATAGTATTCCTTTCAAATTTACTCAAACAACATCAGGAGCACTCTTATGAATCTCAACCTCAGTGAAAACACACGACAAGATTTGACTAAGAAGTCTTATTATGTTCACATGGATAGAAAACTAGTTGAACTGAACGTTAGTGAAGAAGGTTTAGCCCGATCCCCGATTGACAGGGACTGCATCGTTGAAAGTAAGAGTTTGTCCATCGTGGATTGTTATCATGCAGAAGAGTGCATTGGTTTCCAATAAGGAAAGTCAGTTGATTTCACCCACAAGCCGCTCCCACCAACGTTTGTGATGACCACTAGATTGAAGTAGGAATTCCTCACTCCTCCATTCCTTAGGCATGGCACCCTTACCCTTTTTTTAAAATACAAGAACAATTATTTTTTGGTGTTATCATTCTTTCTGATCTCTGAGGTTGAGGAAAATTCTAGTCGAAGTAACCACATACCAATCTCCTGATTTGGTATGTAACCCTACAAAGCAGGAAAAAGCTCTCTCCACTCGTAGCAGCCAAGAAAGCGGGATCTAGCCCTACTAAGCAGGAAAACGCTCTCTCCAAAAAATCACAGCAGCCAAGAAAGCAGGATGAATTAGGGATTTTAGGAATGGCACCCCTTTGTAAAATACAGGAACAATTCCAGCTTTGTAGGCAGGCATCTATAAGTCAAAGTGATGTTGAGGAAGATTTCACTATCCAGCTCCATAGAGAGGACATAGGTTGGTAGCAGTGACTGTAATTATCCTTCTACCTAGAAGACACCAAGCTGGATCAGATTTCTCACTGCACACCAAGTGATAGCATGAACAGTAGGCCTCCCCTCCTCTTAAAAGGGCACCGCTCACTGCTGTGTTACTTATGCCATACCCACTTGCGTATATATTGTTGTAGCCACAAGCTCCTCTTGCAATACCACGTCATCCATGTCATCAATCAAGTCATCAAAAAATGTATTATGATCCATGAATTAGTTAAATTTACAGTGACAACAATCCACACAAGTGTAACCTACAACCTCTACCCACAAGATCAAAAAAAAAACATCAGATTCAAGAAGTTATAATGTGAGTATGCAAATTTAATCAAAGTAATAAAAATGTAAAAAGACCTACCCATATCGGTTGATTTACCAATTTGAATTGTTTCAAGAAGTACCATATTATTACCATCTGTATAATCAAAATGAGAATAAGATTCTTTCTCATCTTGTGTACCCGCATTTTGATTGAGAGTGCCCATGCCACTCAATCTAAATCTAAAGCTTATACCATTCTGAACTTTAGATTTTCGTGTTCTGAAGATTTTTATAAACACCCATATGGAAGGCTTAATCTAAAATAAACATGTATTTCCATGTAATTAAATTAATTAAATTAAAATGAATTGAATTAATTAAGTGTAAAATTGTTTTCATCTTAAATAAAATCATAAAAATATAGTATATTTAACTAATAATAAATCATAAAATTTGAAAATTAGTTGATTTTTTGATTGATAAAGTTATTATGTCGATTAATTTAATAAATATAAATATATAATATAATAATATAAATATATAAAAATATATAACTAACTATAATGTGACAATATTTAATAATAATCTCAAACATAACACTTAAAATAAGATGGTTTAATCATCTAAAGACAATAATTCCATATAACACCATACTATTTCATAAAAGTACAAGTTTAATATTATAATAATTTTATTGTAAAATCCTTTAAAATAGCGCTTAAAATTAGATGATCTAGTTGGAACTTAATAATTGTCCTATGTCATTAAAATGAAATAGTCTTTTTAACTTGAAAATGGTTGTACAACTAGATTTACAATGAAGAATATAATGGAGTCCTTATATATTATGCAATACAATTAATAACAACTACGTTGTAAAGGATTAAATGTATGTCTTTTTTTTAGTTGTAGTAATTGATATTCTTTCAAAAAAGAGATTACATAAAGATTACATCCATAACCACAATGTCTAGATAACAAAGATCAAAGAGGCAGGAAAAAAAAATTCCCCCAAGCAACAAGAAAACTACTCCCTCTAACATTTAAATTCCACATACCAAACTCCAAGGATTCGAGACAAGAAAGAACACCATAAACTAAAAACCAGATACCATGCATCTGCTCGCAAGAGGCTAAAATAGAACAAAAATTACATGATAATTTAACCCAATGCCATATATGTAATAGTTAGAGGTTAAAAAGAAGTCAACAGTGATATGCCACAAACAGAACACATAAACATTTTTCACCATCCACGAACAACTTCTCTAGCAAAACAAAATAGTCATCACCAAAACCAAAATTAAAGGTCCATCCAACACATATAGAAAACACATAGCTATAGAACATCACAAAAAGGGAAATGAGCAACAAGTCCATGTTCATACAAAAACAAGAAAAAAATGAAGAGGGCCACAAAAATGAACCAAATATCTCTGCAAGTTCCTGTAGTTAAGAAAAAGACAACCATTAGCAGCACTCAAGCAAACTTTTCAAGAGAAATAATAAAACTTTAATAAAAATTACTAGTTCTGGTCTAAAGAGATTACAGTAAGATCTTGAGAATTACTATTGGAACAATAGAATCAGGGGGATCTGTAAAATCACCTGACCACAAGTCAGACACCTAAAAACTTTCCACTTGACTCAAACGAGAGTGCATGATATTCATATAGAATCTATGGTTCCTTAACATATGCTTGATGCCTTCCACTCAGAGAAAACATTGTAATTTTCAACTTGTCTATCTCTAAAAATCAAACATAATGAATTCTCCATTTGTTTATGCAAACTTGACAAAGAGTGAAAGAAGTGAAGTCATTGCTTTTGGAATGTACCCGGATCTAGAACCCATTTCATATCATCATCAGTAATCTTTGAATCAGAATAATAAGGGTGGAATCCTAATTCTTTTGACTCAAGAAACATAATTTCATTCCTCAGTTCAAGAGTAACATCATCAAAAAAAGTAGCCACTGAGTTGTAGGAAAAGGTTGAATTCTTTTGAATCTGACAGTACCTACACCACCTCTTATTCTTACCATCTCTGGCATGTATGCATAATAACAGATTCATAGGCACAACCACTTAGAGAACCACAAGCAAAACAACATGTAAGAAAACGAACCACCTCTCCTTTAGTGCTAGACTAAAAGACAATCAAATCGTCTCTTGATTTCCACACTAAAGGTCTAGATTCAAGTATAGATTGAAATTCACCACAATTCAAAAACATGAGACGCCTAAATTTATAGTGTCGAACCGAATATTAAAGACTCCAAATACTCAAATGCACAACAAGCTCAGTCACAACACCAAAATAAAATGATAGAATACAAAAGGTGATACCCAAACTAAAGAGTATCATGTTCTTCAAGTGACTAAATGATGCCCCATTTCATAGACCTACAAAACTTCAGAGACATAAACCATAAAGGACAAAGCAAAACCCTAAATAAATTTTGAAACTCGATAGAAATAACTAGCATCCCTTTGCTTCAATAATAAATAGAAATATAATTGGGATACCAACACCCAAACATAAGAATTGGACAGGGACAAGAAATACCTCCGAATTCTCTATCTAGGTTTCCAGTGAAAACGAGTGCATGACCACCAGTGTAGACATAGGCCCAAGCTATGTAGCATGCAAATAAAGAGTGAAGAACATCAAAATCACATACTAACCATCATAAACAAGATGAAAAATAGGACCACAACCTCAAAAGTAGGCCCAAGATCTGCGACATGAACAGAAAAGAGTAAGGAATGGGACCAAGTGAAAGAGGTTGAGGATTGATCATCGCCTCCACACCCTCAGTGAATGTACCTCTGCCACTCTCCTATATTTACCATGCATTTATAACAATAGGATTTCAATTTTAAGAACTAAATCCCCTTACTTGTAAGCTACCATGTCATGTCTAGAATGATACGAATGTTATTACAACACATCTTCCAAAGATTAGTCATTCCGTCCACCATTCACACCCCCATAAGGTGAAGGACTAAATGTCACGTGAATTGTGTATGTGTTGTTAGATTTGAGTTGTTATTAGTTTACATAAATAATAAATTTATGAATCTTTGGCATCTTGTATATATTGTTGAATCTAAAAAGGAAATTTGTGAGAGAGTAT